>JADLZN010010736.1:0-43064 GCA_018155175.1 Sinocyclocheilus anophthalmus
GCAGCAAATCAGCATATTATTTTGATTTCTGAAGATCATGTGACACTGATTTCTGTGACTGGAGGAATGATGCTGAAAATACTCACACACACACACACCCCACACACACACACCACCCTGGCTCTGCGTGTTGTAAACAAAATCACTGCGGACTGTCCACACCGTTGTGGCAAGCGGTTAGTGAAATAGTTCCTCAGTGGAAAACTGCTGGACACATACAAATCAGAAATACACCAAGATCCCCTACAGCAGCGTCTGAAAATGGGCTGCACATCGAGAAAAATAAAACCTGCAGAAAATCATCACCTGAAAATCATCAGACACACTGTCTGCATCCGTGGCAATGCCAGCCCAAGTGAAAAGGTCCTAACTGTTGAGATGGAGGATAGGTGAAAACTGTAATGTAACTTTGTATCTGAGGGAAACAGCACACACCAAAAACACACGGAGGCGGGCACAACCACACATTTACTTAGCTATCTGAACATGGGGAACTCTCCATAGGCGGTAATGGTTTGTTATACTGTGGACAAAAGCTGTGATGTGTTATGTGCCCTACACAACACAGAATAAACGCGCAAAACTGACGGAGAAAAAACTTTGAAATCATTTTCACAATTTAAAAAAAAAAAACTTTGAATTATACGCGATTTAAATTTTATCGCGAGGGGGGTTTGGGAGGGGGGCACAGTAAGAAGAGGACTTCACGCAAAGGGAGGTTATATTGGGGGAGATGTTTTGGAAGTCAAAAGAAATAGCGGGGGGGTCAAGGTCTCTCAAATCGGCTCAGGACAACACAAAACAGTCTTATCGATCCGGGGTGGCGAGGGGCGGGGGGGGTATGTAGGAGTACGGATCGTAGATAGTAGTCGTCTGAGTGTAAAATCTTTAGCTCGAGGACAAGAGGGGCACGTACTCGAAGGAGGTCATCTGGAAATGCTGGACCCCAGAAAAAGTGGTGGGACCAGCTCATGGTTTAATCGTCGGGCTCTCGGAGTCAGGAACTGAAAGTGAAAAGTTTGGTTACGAGCCCGAATAACAACACAGAAGAATCAACCGAAGAGCAGCACTAAATCCCAACGCTACGGGACTGTTTACAGTGAAATGCACAAACCACATTCTGGATATTTGGAGGGACGAAAAAGGCGGTAATGCAATAAAAAGTGCCAAATCAAAGGGGTGTGTGTGTGGGGGGGAGGGGTAGAAATGAAATATCTGAGGGAAAAACCACCAAGGTCATAAGAAGTCTTAACGAATGCGGCGTGCATAATGATAAAAATTATGGGCATTGTGACACTGGGTTGGTGACAAGAACACCCTAAGTGAATCAGCGATATGGAACAGAAGAGGGCTAAGAATCTTACTGAAAAAGAAATTCCGAAGTGCCGGGGATGTCATACAGCAGCTCGTTCAGGAGTGAGATTCGCGGATGGAAGCTGAACCGTCGCGGTCAGATAGAACAGACCACTGTTGACAGTAAGGACGACAAGAGCAGGAAGCATCCTTAAAAAAACGAGCATGTTCTTAGTAAAAGCATGAGGGGCCAGAATTAAATAGTAGGAGCCAAGGTTTGACCGGGCGCTGTCTGAGAGTCGAGTGAACGATACGCAGTGGCCAGCGGAACAAAGTGGACTGATAGAGACCTAGTGCTTTCAGGCCTCCAGACAGGGAGCCGGATGTGGTGAGTGGACCTGGGGCGGCGAAAACTAGGTGGCCATCGAGGGAGATGATGCCGACAGAAAGATATGTGCAAGTGCAAGTGTGTGGGGACTGTGTTTGAGCACTGAGCAGGTAAATTTTCCAAGGATAAAGGGGCCTGAGAATTGTGTGCGTCCTGTTAACCAAGTGAGCCGCTGGCTCATAGTTTGGGAAGTAGAGTAATATGGTTGTAGAGTCTAATATGTGCCCGTGTGTAGGTGTCGTAGTTTTCATGTGTTGCGAGGGTGTTCTGAAAGGGAGGTCTGGTCGGACAACGTAAAAAGCCAGAAAGGGACCTCTGAGGGAACGACTGATGTCGCAAACAACGACTGGCATAACTCCGAGTCGTCTGTTATTAACTTCTGTAAAGCCATCAGTGGTTGAAATCAATCCTTTAATAATGACTGAACATCGCAGCATCACATGGAATCACGTGGCGGTGGGACATGTTCTACCTCAACGAAAGCCTGTGTACAGCGTTAAAGACAGATGTGCTGTCCTGATCTAGAAGCTCTTTTCATCAACTGTAAGCCGTTCTATTCACTGCGGGAATTTTCCTCGTTCATTCTCATAGTGTTTACATTCCACCTCAAGCGCACACACCTGGCTGATCAAAGAAAAATCACGTTTTAATCATTCTCGGGGACTTAAATAAAGCAAATCTCTCCCGTGAACTGCAAAAATACAGACAGCACATCACATGTCACACCAGAGACAGTAATATACTGGACCACTGCTACACCACAATAAAGGATGCATATCACCCTGTCCCACAGGCAGCTTTAGGGCTCTCTGATCACTGCCTAGTTCATCTCATACCAACCTGACAGCAGAAACGGAAATCCAGGACTGTAAAAAGATGGATTAATGAAGCAGAGCGGGATTTACAAGCATGTTTCGGTTGCACTGACTGGAGTGTTTTTGAAGCAGGTGCCACCGATCTAAATATTAGCAACTACTCCAAAAAGCTGAGAATCCAGTTTTAAACAACGCCGAAGTGACCCTGAAAACGCTTCAGGTGTGAAAAGGACTGAAAGAACACACAATAATTCAAGACCGCATCCGCCCAGCCTGTGTGAGGTAGGCAACTGCCACACCTGTTGTAAAGATGAGTACTATTGCATAGGGTTTGAAAACCCTGTCTCACCCGCAAACCCACACCCGTGGGTCGTGTCCAGTGAGGAAAAATCTCAACATCTGTGTCCAAAAATGAATGTGTGGCGATAAATTTGAGAGAACTGGTGTGTGGGCGAAACTGTCGAGTCGGGGGGAAGGACATGCATTGGAGGCACAGCTTGCGTGGACCCCTGGAAAACGAAAAAAATTTGGTAACTGTACGCAGGGGAACAGAACAGGGTGCTGTGGATATGCAGTGAAGCGATGGGGAGAAACAGGGCAAAACGTGAGTGGGGCAAAGGGCCTGCGGGGCATGCTGACAAGAGATCAGTGACTTATGTGAGGATACCTGAAGTCGTGTGACGGTTCAGGGCGTGCGAACTAATAAAGTAAACACATCCATAAACCAAAAGGAAAAAATCCCCATAACAACTTACCTCCAGACCAACGTGAACAGAAACAAACGGCAAGCTGCATACTGATTTCTAGCTCTATACAAGGGGTGGTCAGGGGGGGGGGGGGGGGGGTGAAGATGTGTGAGTGGGGGTTGGGTGGTGGGAGGTGGGGGGGGGGTAAAATGGACACCAGCTCCTTGACAGGGACAGAAGTGCATCGCTAGTACAGGGGATTTTCCCTCGGCTGATTCCACAAACACTTTTTCACTGGGAGAAGAGTTACCTATGGATTTGGACTCTATTCTTTTAGTTTAAAACGTCTTGATTGGTTTGTTTCAGCTTTTGTCTTCTCCAGATGTTAACTGATGGACTGAGTGCGTGGATTATTGTGATGTTTTTTTATCAGCTGTTTGGACTCTCGTTCTGATGGTACCCATTCACTGCAGAGCATCCATTGATGAGACACTGATGCAGTGCTACATTTCCTAAACTGCTGAATACAACTCCATCCTGATCTTGGATGGCCTGATGTGAGCATGATTTTTTTAGCAAATGAGTTTTTATTGGGGGTCACTATTCCTCTAACAAAATGAGCAACCTGCAGTGGAGTTAGTCTACGGGAAAATAAAAGTTTCCAGAATTAATACGGTCAAGGTGTCAGACTGCTCACCACAGGGCCCAAACGCTGTGTGATCTGACCCAGGGAACCAAACGAAATGCAGAACTTATTCATAACCTAGCTGCTCCAGAGGGTCAACAGGGTCAGCATGGTCAGTGGGGCTCAAACAGAGGCACCATCTGAGGCTTGTGGTTGCGTGTAGTGGAACAGAATGTTTGCTGTCGCTTTTCCATGGAAAAGCAAAGATAGATTTGGAAGAATCTGAAAATGCAGCTCATCAAAGTCGTTATGTAACAAGCATCACAAATGTAGCCACAGGTTCGTGGCTGCTTCGCTCTGTAGAGGGGAATACAAGGAAAAGTGTCAGGGATAAGTGCCACAGGAATGAAACCTTAGTGATCCACTTTGTGTTCTTAAGGTGAAGAACGATCAGCTAAAGAAACGTTTTCCACTATACGGTGGCCGCTTTAGTTCAGTGGGAAATGATCAGAAGCATGGAACCATACCTGCCCATGGAACTTTATTTTTAATATTCCAAAATCTGTCTGGGGGGGGGAGGGAAGTTTGGATTCAATGAAGAAGGCTAAGGTACTCTCTGAGCCTGATTCCATCAGTCAAACCAATATCGAATGACTATTGGGGGGAATACAGGGCGGGGGGGCCCAGGTTCAATACTGATGACTGTCGTGATGCGATGAATAGGTCAGGCAGCATCGGGAGTTAATATTAGTGAATGAAGCTACATAGAAGGTGGTGTCTAAGTCAGAAACTGTCCTCCGGGGGAGCGTACTAAACCCGTGGGGGGTCCAGACAAGGTGGAAACAGTAATCAAAGCAATGGAGAACAAAAGGGGCGAGGGGGCAGGGGGCGGACAGGTGAAGGGGTGGAAGAGGGTAAGACACAGAAAAAAACAAAAACCAAACACCTCCTCGTTCTTCTTGCTGGTCTCGTTCTCGTTAGTAGTCTTTATTTTGCAGACCCCACGCGAGTAGAGCCAGTAGTCCGTCCCCACAGCGATGGTCATCAGGCTGAAGGCGGCGAAGGCACCCACCGTGGTCAGCAGCATCTGGACGCCGCGCTCAAACACACCCATGTTGCCGCATTCCACGAAAGAAGGAAATCCGGGGGCCTTTCACTCTTGAATGTAATAGGGAAGAGCCCGGTAAGATATGTGGGTGTAAAGTATTTGTAAGGGTGAGAGTGGATGAAGAAAAAAATAGGGGGCCTATGCGCGAGGGCACTAGAATGTGCGTACGTTGGGATTGAAACGTAGGGCGAAACTTGATGAGCAGACACAAGAAGCAGGGGAAAGGCGCGGGCGTCTGGAGGCGCTGCAAAGTCTCCATATTAGTGCACTCATTAGTCAAAATAAGAAATTATGATGAACTTGAGTGAACACTCCATATTAAATGGGAAGTAACATTCTGGCAAAAGATAACTCTCGACACTCAAGTCTGGCCTTTGTATCTCGTGCCGAAGCAGGTGGAACATGTGAACCCCGTCGACGGGGTACCAAAAGGTGTGGAGCCGCGCCGTGTCCGAAGGCTCGGCATAAACTCGTGAATCGAATATCCGAAACAATGGATTGGCTTACGATGGATTAAAACCGGTGATGACGGTTGAAGGGTCAACAACTGTTTGTGGGGTGGAAGACTCATTCAGGGCTGGCTATGCGTCTTACATCAGTCCATCCTGAACATTTTTCTGTAAATAAATAAATGAAAGGACACAAAAATCACTCGCTGTGCCTTTTCCTGAACATTCTGGTCGTCCATTTATCATAGGGTGGCCTTTATTCCGTCGAATGGCTGCTTGAGAAAAGCTCGAGCCGAGCGTACGAGCGGCACGCTCCACAGGCAGCCCTGCATGGGTCAATTGGGAAACTCCCTTCCGCCGAACCGGGTCACTCACACCGGTGCCCGGGATCGCGCGGGGAGGCCCACGCCGTCGCCCATCAACCCAGCATGCACGGAAGTGAGTAAATAAGACCCAAATCACGGAAAAGCGGCATGAACACCGGAAGACGCTCGACGCTGCTCTCTCACGGCGCTGAAGAACGGCAATGATGGACGCACGCACTGGAGAAAGCGAGAAACTATGATTGCTAGTTCAACTTCTTGTCTGCTCGGGTGTCGGGGTGATCCGAGCAAGGGTATTGAGGTTTCGTCTGTCTGGTGCTGTGCTTGGTCTGTGCTGGGGTCTGGGCGTTGCCGGCTTGGGTAGCTGCTGGAGACTCTTCGAGTCGTGCGCTTTAGTTTTGGCGTCCAGAACGCTCAAAAGTTCTTCAGAAATTACACAGACTAATGACGCAGTTATTAACCTGCAGATGCGCGAGGACCAGCTGGATCTGGAAGGCCTCATCTCAAGTCTCTGACCTCAGATAGGGTGGCCTAGATGCAACATTTAGGAAATTTCATTAATGAAACTAAGAAATGTAAACATTTATAGGCGGACTACTGATATGATTTGCAGGATCACTATGGGGAAGATGGATGCTTCTGCAGAAAACTGTGCTGAAGCTGACGGAGTCGCACGGCGTTACCAAGGCGACTGTCTCCCATCGTTGCGATGGAGAAAAATCGTAACACCTTAGACGGACAAGGATTATTAAATCAGGAATGTACAAGCACAAAAAAAACCAACCATTAACCTTGGTTTACATGTCGGCACGCGTAATGCTCCTGACAGCCGTACTGTAGTCTCTGCTTTACTGCTCTGATCGTCTCAGTGAGGTCAGGATGAGAGAGCAGCGAGACAGCAGGAGCACCTCAGACAGACATCAGTGCTCTAGAGCAGAGCAGAGGACACACTTTACATTCAGGACGCGATGAGCAGCAGCCAGTGCGGCACACAGAGCCAGAGATCAAGAAGATTTATGAATTTAGAATACAATGCAGTGACGTCACGTGAAAGCAGGCCCGTGATTGGCTGCGGCTCTGGCTGACGGTGCTGCAGTTGATGTGTCTGTTCCTCATGTCCTCCCTGTCTCACACACACACCACACACACACCACACACACCACACACACACCCACACACACCACACACACTTCGCTCTCTCACACACCCACACACACACACACACACTCTCTCTCTCTCACACACACACACACACACACACACACAAACACACCTCATCTACTCTCTCTCAATCACAACACACACACCAACTCTCAATACAATCGTCACACAACACACACACACGACAACAGCACACTCTCTCTCAAGGGTAATCTGGCGTACACACGCACACACACACGGCGTGGCTCTACGTCACACACACCAACACGACACACACACACACACACACACACACACAGGCACAGTCTCTCACGGGACAACACAACACACGTCTTCGTCAATCGGGCACGCACGCACGCACACACACACACAACACACGCACACACACGCACACCACACAGACACACACACTACACCAAACTGCAGCTGACGAAAAAGGGCAACGGGACGGAACCACGGGGGACAGGGCCACCCACACCACAAGCACTCAACTACACACAGGACAGCAGCACACCACGAGCCAGAGACGAACAGGGGGGACACACTCACGACAGCAAAAAAAACAGCAGCACAACGACACGTACGGAGCGCACGTCAGCAAACGAACAAAAAGAACACACAGCACACCCCCACAGGTCAATGCAAGGCAAGCCCCTGAAGTGTCTCGTTCGACGTGTCAGTGGCACATGTCAGTTGACACAATCAGGTAAATTGGATCATCATAAAAAAGGATGCGAATATGTAAGGCGTCAATTTGCGTCAAATAAAATAAGTTGAATTTTATAGAATAACTTGAATGAGAGTAGTGAAGTGAAAAAAATAGAAGAACAAACTGAATAGTAGAATAATGCAGAAAATGTAAAAGAAGTATCGAGTTAGGCACTTAAGTTTAGTGTCGCACATGCAGCATTTTCACTGCTGATGATATATAGTAATAGTATCAGTAGTCAACATATTTACAATATTTACAAATTAATTCCTAACGATATCAATAGCTTGAGGAAAGAGCTCTTGTAACGATCGGAAATCCAATAAACAAATGTAAGTCTCTAATTGGATAATGTTGACAATTTCTATGACTCATTTCTCAAATACACTTAAGTCTCTTATCAAACTCTTCACACGGTTCTTCTAATCCTGCTTTCAGATTTGGAACCGTCATTTAATTTGACATCAAATGCAGTAAAGGAAGAATGGTCAAAACAGGTTTACATACAGGGGTCGTCAAATCAACCAATTTCGTTTAAAAGACATACAACAAACAAACGTTTTCTATGAGGGTTAAGATGACAGTGTGTAAAAATCGGCGGTGTATAGGGTGACAAAAACACTAGAAGGGTGTCAAGAAACGGCAACTCCGGTTTTGTGTGTGTGTGAGTGTGTGTGTGGTTGTGAGTGTGTGGGTGGCCAATCCGAGAGTATCTGCTGGCTCTCACATGCGTTTAATTGGTCCATTATGGTCATCAACACACACTTGTCGCGAGTGCAGCCATGGTGACGTGATTACAGAGCAACTGAGTTAGGATCAGGCCGTAGCGGTGGGCTGGTGTGTGGGTTGTGTGTGGTGGTGTCTCGTCTGTTTATCCTCGCGCATCATTTAGATAATTCACCAGTCGGGCGTCGTGTGGTGCGCGTCTCTCGGTCAGTGTGTGAGTGTGTATGAGAGTATCTGAGCTCAAATGCTGAGTGTAAACCGAGCATTTTGAAGTGTTCCTGCAGCTCAAACAGGAGATCATGGCGCTGGCAACCCTAAAGTCAAGATTCGATTCCCAGAGAATGAATGAACTGATCAAATGTGTGCCTTCAATGCAACGTAAGCCACTTTGGATAAAAGATTCTGACAAATGCATGAGTGAAAATGGTATGCGGTGGCACACACCCACACACACACACACCACACTCACTCAGAACAATTTGAACGCGGGGTCTAAAGATACAAACGCTAATTGTTAAAGGTACATCTATAGCACGTGGCGGGGTGGTGGCATGTGCCTAAGTTGTGTTTTCGTTTTGTGATTGGAAAAATTATTATATGTAATATAAGGGGATTATTTGCGATTCTGCAGACGGCATACAAAAGGTTTGGGAATGAAAAAAAAGAGAGAAGGATGAGGAGAAGACAGATAAAGAACTAGCACTCAGATCTGTTCAGTGATTCAATTTAGTATTATTTCAAAAGTTAAATAAAGGGGAAAAGACACACGGCAAGTAACTGCACAGTAATCGATCTTCTGAACGCTCATCACATATTTTATTACAGAGGCCTCTGGATAAGTACAGTGTCTGGAGATCTGTGATATAAAATTAAATACACAGGGACGACATCAGATACTAATGGACGACAAACACTGTTTAAAAAGCAGGATTAGACATACATGATGTAGTGGTGCAAGTTGCATCATTGCTTGGTCATATTTTCCAAGCACATTTGACCAATTCCAAACCACATCAATCTTTATAACTACTATTCATTTTGTATTTAGTCATTTAAAATTGATACACAATTGCCCTTGTTAGCTGGAACTGAAAAATGCCTTATACTTACATCAGCTTGCATAATAAGTATGCACGCACTGTAGACACATAAAAAAATAAAATAATAAAATGGGTGAAAAAAGTCAAATCAAGGAAAGATTCAAAGAGAATTAAACTGCTGAAGATCGTTTAAAGCAGATGTTTTGAGTCAAAAACACAAGAATCCTTCAATCACGTCAGAAGCTTTATTAACAGAAGCACAAACACCTTCAGACAAACTAACATGGCCATAACTAACCAGTCCTCACACTCCATCAAACGGCATGAAACACACACTGTGGCTGACTAGAAGTCCATATTGTGACGGATTTCTGAGTGAAATGCATACTGTGAAACAAAATGTAACCGGGGAAAAGGTTAATTTAACGTGGTAAAAGACTGTAAAAATATGTTACAGTAAAACCTGTAAATGGTTAACGTAATTCCACGACTACATATGTAAATACACGGTACATGTATTTTAAAACGTTAGGTATAAACTGTGGGTGGTGGTGTGGTGGTAAGCTAAAAGACCGATATAAGTTACAGTGAAGCACCGTAAGATTCCCATTCCCGAAAACAAAATAACCTGCTTTACATTTGCAAAGTGTGGGGTGGATGGTTTTTTGTTAGAACTATGAATTATTTTCTTCTTAGTTTTTTCTGGTCATATTTTGTATGATATTTGGTGTGTTTACACCTAATTTTGGGGTTAAAGATGAATGTTTATTGAATTAGTGTGTATTCTCATGGTGGTGTCACCGTGATTGGTGTTGGTTGTGGTGTTTGTGTGAATGACGCGGTGCAAGCTATCTATATGATGTTATTATTAAAAGCTGCTGGTAATGGGCTTTGCTCTTCATCGGGTGTGACTTCTACAAAAATAACCTAAGCGAACTGCGTCGTGAAGTTAGTGGAATGTTTGGACTACATGGGTAGTTGAGCCAAAAGCTACAAAACAGACTTCATTACGTCATAGGTATTTTTATGCGGTGGTGAAGCATTATTATCGAGTTTAATGACAATGTACGGTATTTTACTGTAATTGAAGTCAAACTGTAAAAACTAACACTGTAAAAAAAATTACTGTAAAACCACAGCTGCCGGTTTACCGATTTTACGATTAGTTTTTTAGCAGTGAGTGCATAGAACTCATTGATTTAGCCGCTGTGCTTCGTTTAAGAAAAAAAAAAGAAAAACAAAAAAAAAAAGGGGGGGGGGGGGGACAAACAACCTTTTTTTTTTTGTCGATCGATCCTGGAGATTGTTCTCGTCCGCGGTGTCGTTGCACACTGAAATCATCACAACCATGCACATAAGATAGAAGGAAGAGAACCTAGGAAGATGATCCGGACACCTGCAAACGGGTCATGTAGTCTGGTTACCACACAGCGTAGCCTGCTTTACACAAATCATCTCATTTTAAGACGAGTTTCTCAATATTCAACAATATGGGCATGAACTACGTGATGAACACGAGCTCATGATTTATTGGATTCAATGGCCATGGGTTATTAAATAAACATGTATTTAAGGTATATGTCATGTGATGGAAAAGTGATTAGGGTGACTTTCAAATGCCCAAATCACCTTACAATTCAATTATAACACCCAAAGCTATTATTACCTAATATATAATTACTGTAAAGTCCTCCTGAGACATTTAAAAAGAAATATTACTTCAGTGTGATTCACTTAACACATTAGCCATAGTGGAACCGAGGTTAGAGTGGGAAAATCAGCAAGGATGACAGCGGGAAACAAATAAAATATATTTAGGCAGATGTTGGTATTATTTGATTTTTATTTTACAATGATTTATTAACAATTGTTAACTTAATTTATATGAGTTGGTGATGTGTGAAAGTTCATTAGCATCTTCAAAATAATCTTCTATCTGTAGAGACGTTTATTAGATAATTGTTATGTTTTGTTAACCTTGGCCGGGACGAAAAACTAATAGCACCAGCGGATGCGGGACTGCGGGTGGCAGTCAGCACCCCGCTAACAACAAAGTATTTGGGGTGTTCCAGGAGGAGACAGCACCATACCGTGAATCCTCGCGAGATCACCGGGAAGAGGATTGTAATGAGGCGCGTGTAGGCCTCCTGTTGAATAATCCATGTACAACGATGTCGAAAGTGGGGGAAAAGGAAGAAAACGGAATAAAAATATCCAGTTTAATATACACTACCGTCAAAAGTTTTGACATTAAGTGTTGTTTTAAATAGACTCCGTACATGAGCTGGTCTCAGCCCAAGGGACATAAAAGTGCCAATTTAAGTGTGAGTCACAAATTAGTAAGTGAATCAGAAGGTGGGGTAATCCTCGAGCAGCAAATCACTATTAGTACTAGATTAATTCTGAAGAGTGCTAAGGTAACAAGACTGAGAGGACGGAGGAATGATCTTAAAATACAGCTGCGCATCACGAAAAACAGTCGAGTTAACACAGATTCACGATAGAAACCCTGTTTTACATCATAAAATAATTATTTCACTCGTTATACTGCTATGTGCGGGGGGGTGGGGAGGGGGGGGAGGGGGGGGGGGGAAGGGGGGGGGGGGAAGTCTTTGGATCAAATAAAGGAGCCTTGGTGAGCAAAGAGGATTCATTAAAAAAACAGTGAAAAACAGGAAAATAAATCTGTAGTCTGGTAGGGTGTAGGTTAAACAACGGGCTGGTTAATCTCTTCTCGAGACGCAATAGTAAGAACATAGCATTGCGAGTTAAAGGTGTGATGCAACGGGTGGTGGACCTTGATAACCAATCACAGTCACATAACCTTGATTGCGTGGCCAGTTGCCCGAACATCGGCTCCGGTGTGGTGTTGTACTAACATATTGCAGTCGCCCTTTACAGTGCATGCTCTGGCGCTCATGCCGCGCGACAGGTCAGAACGGACGCTTGTGTCCGGCCGACATCATGATTAACAACTTCATGAAAGCATCGTAACAGCAGTTTCATTCGTGCCTTCATTGCTGGCGATGTTTTAAAATCACTACTCTCAGTACGCAGTATACTAATTTGAATGTTAAAGAAAATATCCGAGTGCGCTTATGAGGGTGGGGTGTTTGCCTCATGTGTGTGTTCTGAAAGCAGTGTATCGCAGCGTCGCGACAGCACATGCAGATTCGAGGTGGTAAGATCCTCAAAAGTAGAGGCAGAAAACTGAAAGCAAACGCAGAATGAATGAGTGCAACGCCTGACAATAAATTAAAATCATAGTTAAATACCCAAACATCCTAGATAAGTCGCAGTTTCGCCGGGCCAAACGCTCTTGTCGACCTCGTATACAGGGGGGGGTTAATAATAGTTTACGTTGTGTTTGATGGAAAAAAAAGAACCTGAGATTTAAAACTAAATATGTTTAATAATTAAAGAATCACAAGTACATCAGGAAACAAGTGAAAATGGGTTATTGGGGTGTGTAGGTAGCCAGCTGGGTTTCTCAAAGGTTTGATCTGTATTAAAAGGTTACAATCAGCAGTGTGTCTTGTTTGCGTCAGTATTCCTCAAGCAGATCACAGAGAGTCTCAGTTATACCGTGCGATAGCAGTCCTTCTGGCCACAAGGATAAAAAATATCTGAGCGTCAGGATGACACGCGACCAATCCAGCGCACCCAGAACATTAACAATGAGTGTGATTCATATGGTGAATGCCACGGCTGCTGCAAATATTCACCCAGTGCTTCTAGCACACCACCCACCCCACACACACACACAGCACACACCACACACACACACACTGCTCTGCTCCGTGCACACCACATAGCACACACAGAGAAAAAAAAGAACACACACCCTCACACACCCAACACACACACCCGCACACACACAACACACACAAACACCATGGCCAAAACACACACTAACACTCAAGCAATCACAGAAGAATCCAATCACAAGGGATGCAGATCACAAAGCGATCACGAGCACACAAAATACACAGGCGGACACGGACCCGACACACGGCACACACAGTCACCAGCACGCGAAAAACACACTCACTCACTCACTCACACCACAACACACTCGCACACACACACACACACAACGACGACGTGCCCGCTACACGCGACAGCACAGCAGCACTCTACGATACTCATCTAAAAAGCTCCACAAAACAAAAAAGCATACACAACCCACGACAACACGGGCCACAATGCACAAAAATCACACCAACACAGCACACAACGCACACACTCAAAAGAAATCCGAATCTCATCCCACACCACAACAACGAGTACACACACGGCTCAAACACAGAACACACACGGGCACGACGAGGCAACACTTCTCAAATAGCTCTGGCGGTCGGTCATCGGACAGGCGTGCAGCACTCACACACACTCCAGAGGGAAGAGGGCACACACACACACCACACACACACACACACACACTCGTCTCTCTCGAGCAAAGGGAACTCAAACACACATACAACACACACACCGCAGCACACTCACGACACACACTACTCGACGCATCAACAAAACACGCCCACAACACACACAACACAAAACCACACACAACAAACACCTCACATCACTCACTCAAGCAGGGGGTCGAGAGCGGGGAACAAACAACACACAACGGATGGAGCACCAACGGGGGCCACCCACACACACACACATCAGCACAAAACCAAAGCACACACTCACTCACGGTCCGGTCACGGGAAGACATGCACAGCACACATACACACACACACACACACAGAACATCACACACACACACACACACCACACACAACACACACAGCACACACACCCTCTCTCTCTCTCACACCCACACACAAACACACACACAAACACAAAAAAAAACACACACACACACACAAACACACATAACCCACTCTCTCTCTCTCGACCACACTACACGCACACCACACACACCCGCACACACTCTCTCTCTCTCACACACATACACCACACACACACACACACACACCCCACGAAAACACCGCACGGGGCGAGCAGCACGAGCGACACTCTACTCTCTCATCGTGCAACACGAGGCGACACACACACACACACACACAACTGAACACACACACCCACCAGAGCAAGAAAACACACACACACACAACACACACTCTCTCTCTCTCACACACACTCCCACACACACACCCACTCCCACACACCACCACTACACACACACACACACACACACACACACACGCACACACAACACACCCTCACTCACTCACTCACTCACACAAACCACACCCATACACACACACACACACACACACACAACAGAAAAAAAACACACACACTCACTCACCAGCAGAGTCACAGCAAACACACACCAGTACACCACACACACACACACACACAACACACACACCACACACACACACACACACACACCACACCCACACCAAGGAGGGGGAAAAGACACACACTCTCTCTCTCTCGGGAAGATCCCACACTCCACACACAATCCACTGCGGTCAAAAACCACCACCAGCGACACCGGGCTCACGGGGTCATCACGCGTCACACCAACACACGACACAAGTACACACACACACATCTGTGCGACGTCACACTCACTCACTCACTCACTCAGACGCACTCACGAACAAACAGCCCTACCCACGCACACACGCGACATCCGAGCTCACTCCACTCACGGGTCGGACATCCACAGTACATACAGCACACGACACAACAACACTGGACACTCACGTCACTGCACAAGCTCACGGTCACAATCATACCACACAGGTGAAACACACGAGCACAAGGCGGAGGGGCGGGACACACGACGGGCAGGCAGCACACACTTCAACATCAGTTCAGTCAACCACTCACCCACACACACAACACACACACACAGCACACCCACACACACCCCCACACACACACACACACACACACACACCACACACACACTCTCTCTCTCTCTCTCACACCCTCACACACACACTCACACACACACACCACCCGGCTGGCGGGGGGTCTACCTCTCGACAGCACTCAACACACGACAGCCACGTCGGTGCTCCTCGTCTCTCACACACGCCTGCACGAACGAGCAATCACACAACGACAACACCACACACAGCGCTCTCTCTCTCTCACACACGCAAGACACCACGGACAACACTCTCTAGCTGCTCTACACACAATGCACACACAACACTACACCACACACACGGGTGAAACTCCAGGCCACACACACACCACACGCAGCATCTCGCTCGTCGGTCTCAACGAGCACTCCACCAGACCATGACACCACACACACCACACTCACACACACCACACACACACAGACACACACACAAAAACACACACACAACCACACACACACAGAAACAAGGAGAAAAAAGGCAGGAAAGCAGCACGCGACACAGCACACATCACAACCACACACACAACACAACCCACACCGCAGGCCGCAGACAGCACACACACGATCACACCACACACACAGGCACGGCACTGCGTCGTCTCTGCGGAGAAAGGGGTGCTCGAAAGCAGCCACTGAAACACGAGCCCGAGGCCTGAACACACACAAGACAGGTGGCACGAGCACGGGAAGAAAAAACACACAAATAGCTGCTCTCTGCACACAACACAAAAGAATAACACACAGAGTAGGGGAGGCGGAAACAACACCCTCGCAAAAAAACGTCGGAAGGGGAGCGAGGGAGACCACAAACACACACAGCAGCAGCGAGGGCGGTCTCTAGCTCTTCTCAAGCCCGCGTCCACAACAACACCACACCCCACTCTCTCAATCATCGTCACACACTCACACACACACAGAAGCGGAGCTAAGAGAAAAACTAAGAACACAACTGGACCCACACAGCGGACATGGCAGGACACACTTTCTCCTCTCTAAACACGGACAGGACTCACAAGCCTCGGGGGAAAAAAAAAATAAAAAACGCCGCCAGACACACAACAACAAACACACAAAGGGACTCACGTGGGGAAGCACGACACACACAGACACACCCAACCACAGCACACACATCGATAAAAAAAAAAACCAGCTCTCCATCCTCTCTCAGCCCCCTCGACACCCGCCACAGCACACTCGCCTTAACAAAACTCGATCAAGCAACGAGCTCACACACGCCACATATCAACAACACGTGCGGGGGGGTCGGGGGGGTCGTGCCTTGCTGGGGGAAAAGTCACACAGAAGGGCACACACAGAGGGACACACACACTCTCATCGGCGTCTCGTCCGGGTCACGCACGCGGGACTCTGGGCGCGGGCCGCACCACACACACACACCCACGACACTCTCTCCTCTCTCTCAACACACACACACACACAGAGGGGGGACGCCAGCACTCACAGTACACACACAACACAAAGGGGACAAAAGCCGACGGAGGCGGCCCCCCACAACAAAGCACGTCGACACACAAAAAATCTCTGCAGGGGTCTCACAACACCCAAAACACACCCCCACCACACACACACACGGTACATCCTCTCAATCTCAAGAACTCTCTCCACCAGAAACACCCACACAACGACCCAACACGACGAACGTGCGTCTCTGGCGTCGAGAGTCGCACGACAGCAGTCACAAAACACGAACACACAACACAGCACACCCCACAATAAAAAAACGCGAATGCTCGTGGGGGGGGGGCAAGGTCAGACGGTAAACACACACAAAGATCAGCGCTGCAACCGGGCACAACAAAACAAAAACAAAAAAAAAAAAAAAACGCATCGTCGGCGGGGGGCACACCTGCTCATCTAAGTCAAAAATAGAGAAAAATTCGACACACAAACAACAAAAACACTCGAATCAATCTGGTGCTCGTAAAAAAAAGGGTGGAAGCTACACAGTCCACATCGACCCAACGACCCACAGGGGAAAAGAACTACAGGCGGCGCTCACTACATCACCCCAACATAACAACACTCGTCGTGGCAATGGTCGGAGAGGGGAGGGGGGAAGACGTAAAACACGGGACGAGGGGGGGAGGAAAAAAGCACGTCCACGACCCACACAGCACACAGCACAAAAAGGTCACAGGACACACTTCTCTCTCTCTCACACACTGCACACCCCACACACACAGACTCTCTTCTCTCCTCTCACACACTCCCACACACCCCCCACACACACACACACAAACACCCACCACACACACAAAACACAGGTTTGTTATTGTGAAGCAGTGGGTACTGTCTAACAAAAAGCATAGGGCGTAGAATGGTTTGGTTTTAGTGGGGGAGCTGGAGTAACGCAGACCGTATAGTCTATTGCACTACACAAACCCTACCCCTAAACCTACCCTTTACAGGAGACTTTGTGCTATTTCAGTTTTTCAATACACTCCATTCTGTGTGATTTGCGTTTTGAAAAGTGGGGACATGGGTAATGTCCTGAAAAGTCACCTTCAAAATGCTTTGTAATAAAACCAAATGTCAACTAATTATGTCCGATATACAAAAGTTATTAAAAAAAACAAAACACAACACGGCACACACACACACACACACACAGTCCGGCTGCAGTTTCTACCCTTCAGCTGAAGAACAGAGAAATATGTTGATTTGTTCACAGGATCTCAATCCTGATCATCAGGAAAGCGTCCAACACTGTTCTTGACAAACAGATTCAAGTAGCTACATGTACGTGCACCCCAATAATCAATTTATCATCAATTTATCACCAATGGCTCAATCAGACTGAAACACCTTTATGTGAACATTGCAATTCATCAGATTGAGCGCCGCTACAAAGTCTAGTAGGTTGGAGGGCGGCAGATGTAGACTTGAAACCATTCCAACAACAGGAAAACATTATGTAACCACTTGAAAACTATTTACTTAATCCGATTCAGAAATACCTTGCTATGTAGTTGTTCAGGTGTTCAGGTGGTTACTACGGAGAGGCTATGTGGTTGTTTAGGTGGTTGCTTTGGAGTTGCTATGTGATTTGGCTGCTGGCTCCTGTGAAGAAATGTGCGGCGAACCTATGGAAAGTACTTTATAAAAAAGAAAATTGTTAGGGTGTTGCTATGTAGTTGTTTAGGTGTTCAGGTGGTTGCTAGGGAGCAGCTATGTGGTTGTCTAGGTGTACAGGTGGTTACTAAGGAGTTGCTTAGGTGTTCAGGTGGTTACTAGGGAGTTGATATGTAGTTGTTTAGGTGTTCAGGTGGTTACTAGGGAGTTGATATGTAGTTGTTTAGGTGTTCAGGTGGTTACTAGGGAGTTGATATGTGGTTGTCTAGTTGTTCAGGTGGTTACTAGGGAGTTGATATGTAGTTGTTTAGGTGTTCAGGTGGTTGCTAGGGAGTTGCTATGTGTTTGTTTAGGTGTTCAGGTGGTTGCTAGGGAGTTGATATGTGGTTGTCTAGGTGTTCAGGTGGTTACTAGGGAGTTGATATGTGGTTGTCTAGGTGTTCAGGTGGTTACTAGGGAGTTGATATGTGGTTGTCTAGGTGTTCAGGTGGTTACTAGGGAGTTTATATGTGGTTGTCTAGGTGTTCAGGTGGTTACTAGGGAGTTTATATGTGGTTGTCTAGGTGTTCAGGTGGTTACTAGGGAGTTTATATGTGGTTGTCTAGGTGTTCAGGTGGTTACTAGGGAGTTTATATGTGGTTGTCTAGGTGTTCAGGTGGTTACTAGGGAGTTGATATGTGGTTGTCTAGGTGTTCAGGTGGTTACTAGGGAGTTGATATGTGGTTGTCTAGGTGTTCAGGTGGTTACTAGGGAGTTGATATGTTGCTGTCTAGTTTTAGGGTGGTTTACTAAGGGAGTTGATATGTGTTGTCTACAAGGGGTTTTTGTTTAGGTGTTCAGGTGGTTACTAGGGAGTTGATATGTGGCTATCTGGGTGTTCAGGTGGTTACTAGGGAGTTTATATGTGGTTGTCTAGGTGTTCAGGTGGTTACTAGGGAGTTTATATGTGGTTGTCTAGGTGTTCAGGTGGTTACTAGGGAGTTTATATGTGGTTGTCTAGGTGTTCAGGTGGTTACTAGGGAGTTGATATGTGGCTGTCTAGGTGTTCAGGTGGTTACTAGGGAGTTGATATGTGGCTATCTGGGTGTTCAGGTGGTTACTAGGGAGTTGATATGTAGTTGTTTAGGTGTTCAGGTGGTTGCTAGGGAGTTGCTATGTGTTTGTTTAGGTGTTCAGGTGGTTGCTAGGGAGTTGATATGTGGTTGTTTAGGTGTTCAGGTGGTTACTAGGGAGTTTATATGTGGTTGTCTAGGTGTTCAGGTGGTTACTAGGGAGTTGATATGTTGCTGTCTAGGTGTTCAGGTGGTTACTAGGGAGTTGATATGTGGTTGTCTAGTTGTTCAGGTGGTTACTAGGGAGTTGATATGTGGCTGTCTAGGTGTTCAGGTGGTTACTAGGGAGTTTATATGTGGTTGTCTAGGTGTTCAGGTGGTTACTAGGGAGTTGATATGTGGTTGTTTAGGTGTTCAGGTGGTTACTAGGGAGTTGATATGTGGTTGTTTAGGTGTTCAGGTGGTTACTAGGGAGTTGATATGTGGCTGTCTGGGTGTTCAGGTGGTTACTAGGGAGTTGATATGTGGTTGTCTAGGTGTTCAGGTGGTTACTAGGGAGTTGCTATGTAGTTGTTTAGGTGTTCAGGTGGTTGCTAGGGAGCAGCTATGTGGTTGTCTATGTGTACAGGTGGTTACTAAGGAGTTGCTATGTAGTTGTTTAGGTGTTCAGGTGGTTGCTAGGGAGTTTATATGTGGTTGTTTAGGTGGTTGCTTTGGAGTTGATATGTGATTTGGCTACTCACTGGTTAAACAGGGTGGAAAGTACTTTATAAAAAAAGAAAATTGCAAATGTAATTGCTAGATGATCTGCAGGCATCTTGACTTTGTTGTTTCAGTCAATAAAGTCTGAATTTGGCATCTGGAACTTCTTGACTCGAGACATTCTTGTGAAAAAGAGAGAACAATGATGGCAGTAAAAATGATCACACTTCTTAGCAAATAATCAGAATAATGAGAATTGCATGTAAACGGGAGTGAAGCTTTGCTCTTGACTTGTAAACATCATAATGCGATTAAGTCCTAACTCTGATTATTGGAAATCACATTATTGGTGCACATGTAAACACAGTCAGTGACAACACAGAGGGACATCTAAATAAAGAATAGGAGCAAAGGTTGTGTTTTCTTTGAGCTGATTGGTCACAGTTGGCAGTGTTGAATGGACGGTGTTGCCAAATCATCTGCATTTAATTGTCATAAATAAACATTCACATTTCACATTACACACAGCTGATCTCCAGGACCGAGTGTTTGTCGTCACTGTTCTCCGCCAGGTGTTTGTGTGTCCGCCGCGCTCCATTACGGAGAGCTGCGGGGTCAGAGGTCGGGCTGATGGAGCGCTCACATCGCCCATCCATTCCTCCGGCAGCGGCGTCTGCTATCCCGCTGTCCTCGCGACATCCGTTCCGGAGTTTCGTCATCTCATGGTCGGTGTTGTGTTCTTCTACTTCGCTCACCTTCAGAGGCTCCTTCGGATCCAGTTCTCTCCGGATCTCCTCTAGCGGTAACGCAACCATTCCCGTTCCCTGTGGCTGATCCCGGTTTTCCACACGCCTGGAGGACCTGCACAAGGCTTTCCGGAAACCTCTTTTGAAGTTATCTGAGAGAAAACCGTACAGAATGGGATTTGCGCAACTGTTGGCGTAAGAAAGAACCACGACAAAGTAATACAGCCCTCTGAACTCTCCCGGCAGGAGAACCAGCAGATTCACAATGTTTAAGACGTAAAACGGCAGCCAGCAGAAGACGAACACGGCCACGACGATCACCACCATTCGCGTGATCTTGCGCTCGGATTTCCGGCGGCGGATCGACGTGGCGCGGACTCTTCGTCCAGAGCTGCGCACTTTAACCACGATCAGCAGGTAGCAGAGACAGATGACCGTCAGAGGACCGAAGAACCCAACAGTCGCGGTATACACGATGAACGCCGCTTTCCAAACCTCCGCCGGCTCGGGCCACACGATGCTGCAGTTCCCGTCGTCCTGCAGAACTCCAGCGAACACAACCACAGGCAAAACCACCACAAAAGAAACGCCCCATACGGTGGCGTTCACCGTTTTGGCCACACGCGGTTGGCGCCACCTAGAGGACTGGAGAGGATGCACCACAGCCAGATAGCGGTCGATGCTCATCACCGTCAGACAGAAGATGCTGGTGAACTGGTTAATGGCGTCTACGGTCATGACCAGGCGACACATGAGCGATCCGAAGGGCCAGGAGAGCAGGCCGTTCTGAACAGCGAGGAACGGCAGGCCCAGCATGAAGAGCTCGTCTGCGATGGCCAGATTCAGGATGTAGATATTGGTCACCGATTCCGCCTGGGAATATCGCAGCACGATGTGGATGACCAGAGTGTTTCCGATCAGACCCACGACGCAGACGGCGATGTAGACGAGAGGGATGAGGATCCCAGCGACTCCCGGCGCGTAATCCGGAGTTCGGCCGCCGGTCCAGTTTTCCGTCGGAAACAGAAACGGAGGAGGGAAGGTTTGGTTGGGAATCACGGAGGAGGAGGATGCATTAGTCCACACTGGAGCTCCTGCTGCGGAGGGAGGTGAAAGATCTCGATGTACCTCCATCGGTTTAAGAGAGATTGAGCCTTACAGCGATCAACTGCTGTCCATCTGATCTACGAGTGAGACAGAATACTGGTTACTCAATGGGTCTACACAGACAGACAGATTTAAAGAAATAATTAAACCCAAAAATGATCCTGTTATTGTAAAACGTGTACTTTCACTTTCAAAGGGTGCACCTTATTTATCAATAAAAGATGCATATTAGTAGCTTAAAGATATATATTAGTGCTGTCTGAAAGGATACTGACCCAGTGTCAGCTTTTGTACCATGTACCGTGTATGGTCGCCAAAAAAATCACCCTAAAAAATAAAGTGACAATATTTAAGGTTTTATGTGATGACAGATTGCTGCCTGTATATTTTTTGAACTTATAATAGCATGCTTCATTAACTGATATATACTAATCTTATGGTAAATAAAAATGTAAAAAATAGTGACTTTTTATCTCATAAATTAGCCTATCTCATAAAAACGCAATTACAGTTATATGTTATAAAGTCATAGTTCTGAGTTTACATCTCGCTATTTTGACTTTTTTACGCTCAGAACTGAGTCTCACAATTCTCTTGAAATTCTTACGTCAAGTTTACATCTCACAGTTGTGTTTTTGTTTTGTTTCCATCATATAATAAAACGGCA
Source organism: Sinocyclocheilus anophthalmus (assembly GCA_018155175.1). Classification (NCBI taxonomy): domain Eukaryota; kingdom Metazoa; phylum Chordata; class Actinopteri; order Cypriniformes; family Cyprinidae; genus Sinocyclocheilus; species Sinocyclocheilus anophthalmus. Next base: position 22,593 of record JADLZN010010736.1, read on the forward strand.
TGAGGTTTTATCTCACAGTTCTGACTTTACATTTCGCAATTCTGAGGAAAAAGTCTAAATTGTGGGATTAAGTGTCACAATTAACTTTATTAATTTATAATTTTTTTTATAGCTTCCATACAATCTACTTAAAACACTAAAAAATTAATCATGGGACTTGTCATTTTCATTTAAAAAAATGAAGGTGATAGTTAAAAATAGTGAGTATAGTTTATTAAAGAAATTGTGGTTCGGTGTTGTATAGAAAATATTGAGAACATTTCACTAATAAAACCAAGAGATAGGTTTTCCTCATTTTTTTAAGGAAATGTAAGCAGTTTTGAGGCTTGAATTGAGGAACTGTTAGCTGATAAATTCAGAAAAGAAGGGCTCCTATTTATTTTAGCGTATTGCTCATGGGGATGCAGTTTTTATTTTGGCGGTGATTGTTACTTACTCTAAAAAAGAGATGACGTCAAATTATTTAAGGTTTAATTATGCTAACAAAATGTGACGTTAAATGTCATAATTATGAGATACTGAGTAAAATTATGACTAGTCAGAGATATAGATAAAAGTCAAAAACATGACAATGTCACAATTATGAATAAACTCAAATGACTTAAAAGTCGAAGAAACACTAATCGAAAGTATGAATAAAAGGCAAAAAAGTATAATTTCTAAAAAGACAATTCGATCATAATTTTATTTTTTTTTTAAATTCATAAATGTACCATGCAGTAATTTTCAACTTTATCTCATAATTATTAATTTTTGTTATAACTTTGTTATAATTATGACTAAATTTAGATTTTTAAAACTCATAATTATGACGTAGTATGTCAATTTCAACTTTTAAAGTCATAATTTTGACTTCTTTTGATCTCATAAAGATTCGACTATCTCATAAAACTGCGTCACAAATGACGCACTATACACTATGCACTTATACACTATGTACTCAACCATGTAGTGTATGAATTATATAAGGTTGTTCATAATCATTCCCTAGCATAGTCTGATATCCGCCCCTCCCCCTTCGTTACGTAATTAAAGCTGCGACAGTCGAGTGCATGAAGTGTCCAACATTACACACTTTGCTTTTTCGGTTATTTGAGTGCATCATCCTGGTATTTCAAGTGCACTTTTTCTTTTTGGAATTTTCAGTGCGAACACATTATTTGCACTATGTATAACTACATGATTTGGGACGCACCTTTATGTGTCAAAGTCCAACTTTTAAAAGCATTTTGACTTTATGCCATAATTAAAGATTTTTCTAGAAGTTTGTTGTCCAGCCTCATTGATCTGAGCTTATGCATCTCAGTTTTTGAGTGAACATTGCCAAAATGATCCACAAATATTGCTTTTTCACTCTTAAACTGAAGAGCATGAGCTCAGATCAGTGAGGCCTACAATCATCCAGTTCCCTAAAAGAAATACAAAATCTGTGCTTATTGAGAGAAAGCAAGTTTAGGTATAAGGTCAGGTATAGACTGTGCTGCATGTGAACTACATGGTGTCTAGTCACCCTTAGACCAGATTAAAGTGGTTCTGCGGTCATTTAGAGTGGATGAGTAAATCATGATCAAGATCAGGAACATACATTAGGAAAGTAATGATCTCTTGCTGATTTTGGTGCCCAACATACAGACGGACATTTGAGAAACATCTTGGGAACGTAAATCAGGGATTGCATAAGGACTGGCGATGTTAATCATCCCTCCTGTCTGTTTTTGTGCATCTTTCATGCGTCAGACTGTGTTTTCCTCTTTCCGCAGGTAAAAAGTCACCCAGATTCACCTCTTCCATCCATTATGATCTAAACGCTCTTTCGATAATTTACTCCGGAGTTCAATGCATTATTTCCTCTACTGACATTTACAAAGAAAAGAGACGCAGAGATGTTAAAGGCATTCATCTGATGACGTGCTTTAAGGACAATTACTGCAGTCGCTCACACACACACACACACACACACACACTGAGTTCAGTACGGGCGAAGGGAAGGGCATCTTGTCACCATGGAAACATCAGACAGGTCAGTTTCTGAATGACCATAAAAGAAAGACAAAAGAAGACGAGCACACACACACACACACACACACACACACGCGGGCTGAGGATTGTGTGTGTGAGATTAGGCCTGTTTGTTATCTGAACACAATGACTGTTGCTGAAACAGCTCAAGACTAAAGAGACGAGAGGCTTTACAGCGCAGCATTAGCGTAAATACTCACAGCAGGTGTTTGTGTGCATTTACCCGGTCCAGAGTGGTTTATGCTGGTTCTGTGCTGGTCTAGAGTAGTCAAGATGTTTAAAGGGTCACTAATAATGTAAGTAAACTTTACTGCACCAAAAACAACCTTTCTATTCATCTGTGAATCATGAAAAATAAAACTTATCACAGTTTCCGCAAAAAATACTGTGCAGCACAACTGTTTTCAACATTGACAATAATCAGAAATGTTTCTCGAGCAGCACATCAGCATATTATACTGATTTCTGAAGATCACTGAAGACTGGAGTAATGATGCTGAAAATACAGCTTTGATCACAGAAATATATTACATTTTCAAATATATTAAAGTTGAAAATAGTTACTTTAAATTGTAATAATATTTGTATAATTATTACAATTAAATAAATGTCTTGGTGAGCAGAAGAGACTTCTTAACCAGAATAAACAGACTTTTACACTCATACACTAAATTAGACTAGTAAAGCTCTCCTTCTCTGATATGAGACCAGCTGCCTAAATCCAGACAAAACCATCTAACAGAAGAGTTTAATGTAGAGACACAAACCAGACGTGTATGTATATGAAGAGCCTAACGAATCTCCCGGGGAGAGAGAAGTCTTAAACACGTCTCACTGACTCACAGAGAGGAATAACTGGATGAGACTCTGATTCAACAGATCTGTAACACAGACGCTCATTACACGCTTTACTGTGTGTTTCTCTTAATGAGAACTCTTGTTGCGCAACTTCTTACTTTTCTACATGGGAGAAATAAATGTCTGAAGTCTGATGCATTAAATGATGTTTCAACATTGTTCCATCCTTATTTCTAGTGTTTCTGACGTTATTTCAGTGTGTGAGGTTGGTGTGTGTGTAAAAATATAACATGAAATCAACACTGACTTCACTGTTTTAATTCATGTTCCTGCTCTTATTGACAACGATTCATCAGTGACGTCATTCTGAAGAAATTTCTCTCCGACTTTCCTTCAGCTTGACGTCATCAATCGCTCTTATTGATCATCCAGCTCAATTTAGAGAGACTTTAACATCAGCTCATCACGGAGAAAATCACCTCCCTTCATTCATTCTCATTTAATATCCCGATTCGCTCATAAATACATCACATCACAAAAGAAAAATTACTGTTTATTGTTAAAGCAATAGTGCATTGAATTAAGTGCATCTACTGTATAATGGATAATATTCTGATTCTACATTCACATGCAGATGTGTTCGCCTCATTTTTAACACACACACACACACACACACACACAGACATTCTAATTCTGTTTCACAATAATAAACTTAACAAGCATTAAGCATTTTAAGTTAACGCGAGACTAGTGTCATCTCGTCTTACTTACAAACTCAAATCCCTCCAATTAATAATTTCAGGTTACAGTAAAATTTCAAAGTAACATGGAAACTCACCGTTCGTAAACTTCCCGTGTGTCCAGCTGCATGCGCGACTCTGAGGAAATGAGCCGCCGCAGCATCAGCAGCACGAGGAAGCACAGCATCCCGTATCCAGGCAACCACAGCGATGAAGCACTGAGAGAGAGAGAGATGAGAGAGAGAGAGAGAGAGAGAGAGATGAGAGAGGAGAGAGAGAGAGAGAGAGAGATGAGGTAGAGAGAGAGAGAGAGAGAGAGAGAGAGAGATGAGAGAGAGAGAAGAGATAGAGAGAGGTAGATAGTAGAAGAATAGATGAAGAGAGAGAATAGAGAGTAGAGTAGAAGAGAGAGAGGATGAGAGAGGAGAGAGAGAGGAGAAGAGAGATTAGAGATATAGAGATGAAGAGAGAGAGATAGGCGAGAGAGAGAGAGGAGAGAGATGAGAGAAAGAAGGAGATAGAGAGAGAGAGAGATAGAGAGAGAGGAGAGAAATGAGAGGGAGGAGAGAAAGGAGAATGAGAGAGAATGAGAGAAAGAGAGAGAGAGAGAGATGAGAGAGAGAGAGATGAGAGATGAGAGAGATGAGAGAGAGAGATGAGAGAGATGAGAGAGAGAGAGAGAGAGAGAGATGAGAAGAGAGGAGAGAGAGGGGAGGAAAGAGAGAGAATGAGAGAGAGAGAATGAGAGAGAGAGAATGAGAGAGAGAGAGAATGAGAGAGCGATTGAGAGGGAGAGAGAGAGAGAGAGAGGCAGAGAGAGAGAGATAGAGAGAGAGAGAGAGAGAGGAGATGAGAGAGAAGAGATGAAGAGAGAGAGAGGAGAGATAGAGAGAAGAGAATAGAGAGAGATAGAGAGGAGAGAGAGAGGAGAGATAAGAGAGAGATATGAGAGAGAAGAAGATGAGAGAGAGAGAGAAGGAGAAGAGAGAGAGAGAGATGAGAAGAGAGATAAGAGAGAGAGAGGGAGAGAGAGAGAAGAGAGAGAGAGAAGAGGGAGATGAGAGAGAGAGAGAGAGAGAGAGAGAGAGAATGAGAGAGAGAGAGAACGCTCCGTCACAGCTGCCTTCACTATCAAGAAAGAAATTTTATCCAAAATTTGAAGTACTTTGACAATACTTAAACAATAAAACACAACTTCAATATTTATTAGGTGATTTTGATGCCTGTCACAAAAAGAGGGAGTCAACAAATCAGTGATGCGCCCACAAACACACACACACACACACCGACCCACACACAGGTGTTGTTTTTATGGGTTTATTTATATGTTGACTCTCCATAGATGTATGGTTTTTAGACTGTACAAACCGTATATTCCTATTGGCCCGTTACACACCCAACCCTAACCCGCTTAAACCTACCCTTTACAGAAACTTTGTGCATTTTTAGATTTGCAAAAGCTCATTCTGAATTATTTATAAGCCTTTTGAATTACGGGACACTGAAAATGTCCTCATAAATCACCCTCTCGTTGTAATACCTGTCATACCCATGTTTTAACAAATTTGGTGTCCTCATAACCCCATGCACACACACCACACACCCAACACACACACACACACACACACACCACACACACCACACACACAACACACACACACACAACCACACCACACACACACACACACCACACACAACCCACACACCCACCCACACACACACCACACACACACACACACACACACACACAGTGTCGATGCTCCTCTGAGATTGTTCAGGAATATATTCCTCTCACAGATGTGGATGCAGATTTCAGTCAGGTAACCCTGATCTGAGATGGTTTGACTCTCGTGTGTGTCATTAAAAAGGTGAGTAGAATTTTAGCAAATGAGAATCCTGGTTCAGGTGCCAAAACCACAGAAAAACAGCCACACATGCCTACAGAACAAATCAATTAAACCCCTCAGTGATTAAAAGTGTACAGAGAAATCATATTGATGATGTTAGAAGCATGTAAACAGTAAGTGCAATCACTGTAACCTTATTTCTTTAAAACTCACCGAACCTTAATAAAATCAATTTGTTTATTTCCTCATTAGTGATCTGTATCTTCATAATAGCATTGACTCCGGAAGTGACTCATTTGGACGACAGAACATTGTTTATAAGATGACATGATTAATGAAACCGACAGAAGCAATATTATTGATCAGGGTCTCATCCAGATCTGGTCACATAGAGCATATAGTTAATGTTGAACTGACATGAACTGAAAATGAATGATAAATGATCCGATTTTAAATTCAGTTTGTACTTCATAGCGGTGTTGTTATTGTTAATTAAAACTAAAACTGGTTTTGTTCATCGAAATAAATCTGAAATAAACTAAAATGTAAATATTAGATGTAACAGGTACATCAAAAAACTTCAAAGAAAATGTATTTGGCAACTAAATGAAATAAAATATATAAGTACTAAAATGACTATAACTGGAATACATTTTTTTTATCTAAATAGAAACAATAAAAAACAAAAACTAATAAAATGTCAAAATCACATAACACAATTACTAAAACCTAACCAAAGTCAAATGACAGTAAAAAAAAAGTTCAAAATTACCGAAATCTGAAATAAAATACAGTTTCTGAAAAAAAAAAGCTAAACTAATCAAAAATGTCAAAAGTGTGAATAAACTTACTAAAACTTCAAATAAAATTAAAGAACCTAAACTATAAATAAAAATAAACTATTAGAATACTATATCTTAATACCCAATACTTAAAAACACACTGATTCCAGTTGTTTTATACGTGCGGTTTTCTTAGTTATTTTGTACTTTTCTATAGCCAAATAGCGCATGTTTATTATCTTTTATTTTCTCTATTCTTTGTCAGTTCTTTCATAACACAGTAGGTGCTTCAAAATGGCTTCATCCAAGTTACAACGATGTGCTTTTGGTTTATATAATCCGTACGATCCAGAAGTGTCAAGGAATAAATAAATAAATGAATAAATAAACGATCAGACCTTATAAATACACAGCCTCAGGCACTGATCCGGTTTTGTGGCAGTATGCGGCTCAGTCTTGGCAGCTTTTGCTGTTATTAAACAGCCCCAGAGAGAGAAACAGACAAGTACAGGTTAATGAGGTTAATGCTGGAACATGCTCAGGATGATAACCTACCAGCAGTTAAAACTAACCCCCCCAACCCTCCTCTAACCTAACTAACTAACTAATGGAGTGCTCATATTTTTCAGGACAGCCGTTACGGGTACTTTTTGATATGGTGTTAAGGAATATTCTATATTTATTTGAGAAGCGAAGGCATTCGACGCTGGCTGCAGAACAAATCATCCTCCTGCTTGGTGCCCAGAGAAAACGAGCGCTGTCTTATCCATCACTTCACTCGCATCGATCTTCTAATGAATCTGAAGATGCTGTTTTTTACTATTTTAATTGGAACACATTTGCATCTTCTATAGCCGTTGCTAGGCGCGCTCCGTGGAGGCGACAGCTTGTTTGGGGCTGTGTATGTCACACCACTTAATAAACTATTGAACCTGACACAGAGCGCTCATCTTCAACACGTGCCACATCACTATACAGGGTTTTTAGCAACTTTGAAGGCGTAGTTCACCCAAAAATGAACATTCTGTCTCGTTTACTCATCCTCAGGTTGTTCCAAGCCTGTATGATAAAGAAGATATTTTGAAGTATGTTGCTACTTGTACTGTGTCAGACTTAATGGAGCTTGTCACATCACTTACTGTACATATTGATGCTCTCTTGTTAGTTTTGATTGCTTCTGTTGTCCTCATTTGTAAGTCGCTTTGGATAAAAGCATCTGCTAAATGACTAAATGTAAATGCAAATTATGAGCATGCTCCAAGCCACTGGTGATTCTGGACTTTTCTTTGCAGCTGAAATCTTCAGTTCAACATAAACTTATAAAGACAGACATAAAGAGTGTGTGCTTACGAACCTTACTGCCATCTTCAAACAGCTTCCGTTGCACCTTCGGACTGCAATGTGTGTCGGGCATTATTCACTGTGAAGTTGCTAGTAAATTTATTTAATTAATTACAATTAATTACTCAAAGAAACAGCAAGTAACACACTGAATTAAATGCTTTGAGTAATAGTGTACACATGTACTTATTTTCTTTTTTGTGTGATGCATATTTGTTTAATGTGTAAAACCATTAAATTAGTTTATGTCCACCCTGTTATATTGGTGCTTCTTCTCCTTTAAAATATTAAGCGTGTGACGCAAATCACATGACCTGATAGAAGTGACATCATTTCCTTGGATGGAAAATGAATCCAGGAACAAATGAAGTTTTAGTCATAAACTTTTCTCTCTTTTCCTCATTTTTAGAAATCGTATCTATTAGCATAAAACCCAACTTGTCCACCCTGTTGAGTCAGTTCGTAATGGAAATGAAAATGTTATTAATCTATTAAAGTTCTTGCTATATCTTCTGCTAGCCAGTAATGGGCTTCAGTGGTTTAAACGTCTGCAGTGTAGAAATGTCCTGTAACAGGGTGGACAGACTGAAATATTAGCTCAGGAGTATTAGGTTATTGTTATAGTTTGAGGTCCATATCTGCTCAATCCACCGAATGACCCAGAACACAGATGATTTTCTTTTTTCTACTGTTTTTTTATATATTTTTTATTTTTATAAAAAAGCAAAACAAACAAACAATATGTGACCCTGCAGCACAAAAGCAGTGTTAAGCCGCTGGGGTATATTTGTAGCAAAAGCCAAAAAAACATTGTATGGGTCAAAAAAAATTTATTTTTCTTTTATGCCAAAAATCATTAAGATATATACAGATCATGTTCCATGAAGATATTTTGTAAGAATCTTCTACCGTAATATATCGAACTTATGTTTGATTAAGTATCATGCATTGCTAATAAATCGTCATTTGGACAACTTTAAGATGATTTTTCTCAATATTTAGATTTTTTTGCACCCTCAGATTCCAGATTTTCAAAGAGTTGTATCTCAGCCAAATATTGTCCGATCCTAACAAACCTTACATCAGTTCAGAACTTATTTATTATATTAGCTTTCATATGATGTATACATCTCAATTTTGAGAAATTGACCCTTATGACTGGTTTTGTGGTCACATATGATAAAGGTAAACTGGATTTGACAGTATCGGAGAGAGATGAAAAACACCTACATACACATACATGTGAAAACATTATCAAATCCAGTATTTAATAAGTTAAAATAAAAATAAAATAAAAACAGCAGATAGATGGTCAGTGTGACTGACGGCTGATTTTCTAAGAGCTAGGTCATCTGAAGTTGTTTGTGAGGTTCATCAGATATTCATCAGTGTGTCCATCACCAGCAGATGGCATGATCAGATCAGATTGTGTGGTGTTGTGTGCGGTCCCCCTGCGGAAACACTCCACTTCTGGTGTGAAACAGTGTTTGCAGGGCAGGGCAGCGGCTGATAGAGGAACTCACACCATCTGCAACAAACATGAAGAACATCTGAGTCCAAACTCACAGCAGATCAGTATTATATCCATCTATATTTACACAAGTCACCATGACTGAGAGCTGTCACACAGGTAAGAGAGTTTAACTTTAACCAACCTAAAGTCTTATTACTGACAGACAGCTCTGTCCTCATCCCTGTCTGTATTTCCATGGCAGGTTGTTCTTGCAGATGATTTATTGTTTATTGGTAATGTTTTATTGATCTGCACTTTATATCAAAACACCAGCAACCAGAAAGATAGATTTAATGCAGGTTATAGATATATTTAAACTGCAGGTTACTCTTTACTGTATCTTATCTCTGTTGAGTTTGGTTTTTATATTATTATTATTTTTGAATAATGTTAATGTCTTTTTGAATTCTTTGATGTAACGCAGCTGAAATATTATCTGACAGATGATCCGGTGTCAAATACTGACCGCCGGCTTCTTTATTTCATGTCTGCTGGTGTGATTTCTTGTAGATCAGCTCATGTTTCTGTCCTCTGATCGCTGTGGTGTGTTTGGATGCTCGATCTGAAGTAATCACACACACACACACACACACGACACCCACACACACACACAGCAAACACCACACAACACCACACACACACACACACACACACCCAACACACACACACTTTTCAGAGGCCCCTCACGCAGGAGCCATCGGCCCCCATGACAACAGGTTTCCTGTTTCATGAAGCAGAACACGACTCAAGAAGTGTGAAGCTCATTGTTCCAGTCTTCAGCTTTACTGTAGATTCCAGACGGCTCTGATCTGCTCAATAATCTGTTTGAAGTGTTTATTTTGGTAATATCATGTTGAGTAGAAACTCACTGCAGTATGAGCTCATTATATAGAGCTGGATGTGAATCTGCAGAGACACACTGATGTTTGTTCAGATGTTCAATCGTGTGATTGTGTCTTGTTTGCTGTTTTCTCAGATTTGACGGCGGAGGAGCAGATGGAGATCGAGGGGCTGAAGATGCACAAGCATATCCATGCTGAGGACATTGAGGTACATGAAGACGATGCGCACACACACACACACACACAAGCTCTCTTACAACACACACACACACACACACCCCTCTCTCACAGCGCACGAACAAACCCCCCACAACACCACCACTCTTCTCTCACAGCACACAACACAACACACACACACACCCAACTCTCACACACACCCACACAACACACACACACCCACACACACACACACACACACACACTCTCTCTCACTCACACACACACACACACACTCACACACATCCACACTCTCTCTCACGCACACACACACACACACAAACGTTAGAACTAAATATTCTTGTAACACTTTATTTTGTCAACTTTAGACATTCTACTAACAGTAAGTAACTTTGCAACTACATGTCAACTAGCAGTCATTAGAGTATTAGTAGATATATCTTCAACATCTTCTAACGCTTTATTTTGATGGGTCCACAACTTACTGACTTTGTCAACTTATTCTACTAAACCTAACCTGACCTAACAGTCTACTCTGAGAGTTAGCTGACATGTAGTTGCAAAGTTACTTACTGTTAGTAGATGTCTAAAGTGGACTATCAAAATAAAGTGTAACCAAAATTCTTATAGTAATTTGTATAAAATGTTAATTTAACTTTAATATTGGATATACATTCTCATAACGTTGAGAGAAAAATGTTCTTAAAACAACAAAATGTCCTTTTGGTGTTATTTGTACTTGATTAACATTCTAAGAAACGTTTTTGTAACCTTTAAATGACGTTATAATTATGACAAGAAAACTGGACATTTCAAAACAATATTCCCACATTATTTTTATAGTCTAAATGACCTGGGTTCGATCTTGTTTGTATAGTTGACCTCAGCTTTATTGACTTGATTGTTTGCAGTCATGGTGAATTAAATATGTCTTTAAAATGCTTTTCTTACAGAAACTGAAGAACCAGATTGAAAACGTCATGGCAGACATTCAGGATTTCAAATCAGCAGAAGACACGTGAGTGGATGGATTTGTCTCATGATCAGAGAGAATACGCTTCATGACGAACATTTGGATGCTTTCTGTAATTCAGATGCAGAGAAACACTATCAGCATCACTCACTAACTAACCTTCATCTCGTCATACTGACTCACACCGCTATTTTACTATTATTTATATACTACTATAGTTTTTATTCATATTTAGAGTTTTTATATTTTCAATTTTTATTTTAATATTCAAGTTTACTAACTAGCAATTTTGTTATGTGCTTTTGTCATGTTTATTTAAAATGACAAAATATTGTTTTTTATTTTATTGTATACTTTTTTGTTTTTTTTTTATTTTAATATTAGTTTAATTATTATTATTTTAAATATTACATTTTTTTCTTTATTTTCAGTTAGCGTCAAGGTTCGAATTTTTGTTTTATTTTTTCATCTAATCTTTATACATTAGTTCAGTTTTACCAGAATTTTTTTCATTAGTCTGTCGAATTTCTGGTTTGAGTGTTTTGGCTGAACTTTCACAGTAAGATGCTGGATATTGAGAACCCTCTGTAGCGGTAAGAATAAATTCAACATGGATCCTAAAAAGTGAGATCTGGAGATGATGATGATGATAGAGGAAGAGAGGAACGTTGCACGAGACCTCACCCTCCAACATTCGTCATATACTGTCGGAAGACTGATTTCATTTCTTTCGCGTACACTTCGATTTGAGACCGAGAGGACCTGCTGAGACATTCAGCCTCAAACTGCAGTAGTGTTGTACAGGTCTGTGTGTGTGTGTGTGTTGAGTTTTTCCGGGTGTGTGTTGTGTTGTGTGGTGTGTGTGTGTGTGTGTGTCTGTGAGTGTTGTGTGTGTCTTGTCTGTGTCTGTCTGTGTCTGTGTGTGTGTGTCTGTGTGTGTGTGTGTGTGTGTGTGTCTGTGTGTGTGTGTGTGTGTGTGTGTGTGTGTCTGTGTGTGTGTGTGTGTGTGTGTGTGTGTGTCGCGTGTGTGTGTGTGTGTGTCTGTGTGTGTGTGCCTTTGTGTGTGTGTGTGGGAGAGAGTGACAGACGGAGTGACGTGGAGGATCTGAATACTGTCAGGTCAACACCTGAAATACTTTTGGTTTTTCTTGTTCTGAATCCTTGTGGTTTTGCTGCTGCACGTTAAACAGCGAGACCCCCATGAGCTGCTGCAGACCTGAAGAGCTGAGAAGAGACGACGGAGAGACAGACATGCGAACGTTTGATCTCTGTGAGGTTCAGAGACAAGTGTGTTACCACCACAAACACACTAAACAAATCGATCTAGACTATAGACAACACACACGCACATGCACTAGTGTTCATAAGTTTGGGGTCAGTAAGTCTCTCCTGCTCAGCAAGGCTGCGTTTGTTTAATCAAAAATGGGATAAAAATTGTGAAATATTATTACAGTGTAAAACTCAAGAAACATTTCTGATTATTACCAATGTTGAAAACAGTTGTGCTGCACAATATGTTTGTGGAAACTGTGATGCATTTTATTTTTCAGGATTCACAGATGAACAGAAAGTTCAAAAGAACAGCATTTAGTTGAAATAGAAATCTTTTGTACCATTAGAAATGTCTTTACTGTCACTTTTGACATCTAATCTCATCTAATATCGTAGGTGACCAAAGCTTAACTAGAGTAATAGTTTATCTGATTTTGCATTGAGGGTTTTAGTCTTTCTTTAGTCATTTTGCTGAAAAGGGAAGTGTGGGTTTGAAGGAAAATCTCTAAAAACAGATGTTGAACTCTGGAGGAATTGGTGTGGACGGAGCTGATAAACTCAAACGAGCGTCTCTTCTGTGCTTTATCTCGGTCTGTGACAATCACTGAACGGCTCAAACGGCTCTGTGTTTCAGGGAATCAAGTATCTGGTGGATAATGAGCTTCTGGATTGGAAACCAGAGCGAGGCTGAGTTTCTGTATAAGAGAAGGACTGAATAAGACCGCCATCAGGAGACTTCCTAGAGAGAGGTTACATGACCCAAACATCAGATGTGTTTGTGTGTGTGTGTGTGTGTGAGTGTGTGTGTGAGTGTGTGTGTTTTGTGTGTGTGTGTGTGTGTGTGTGTGAGTGTGTGTTGTTTGTGAGTGTGTGTGTGTGTGTGTTTGTGTGTGTGTGTGTGTGTTTATGTGAGTGTGTTTGTGTGTGTGTGTGTGTTTTGATGTGTTTGTCTTTGTAGTGTTGTGTGTTTTTGTGAGTGTGTGGTGTGTCTTGTGTGTGTGGGGTGTGTTTGTTTGTGTGTGTGTTTGTGTGAGTGTGTGTCTTTGTGTGTGTGTGTGTTTGTGTCTGTGAGTGTGTGTGTGTCTGTCTGTGTGTGTGTGTGTGTGTTTGTGTCTGTGTCTGAATCTGTATCTGATCATGTCTGGTGTTTCAGGGAGGACATGCACCTGCGGATTCTTAAAGCGTTCGTGGAGCTGCACGAGTTTTCAGATCTTAACCTGGTCCAGGCGTTACGGTGAGAACACGAGCTCTTCTTCAGCCACAGACGAGCAGCTGAACTTGTATTATTCCTGTTTGTCTTGTTCTTTTGCAGGCAGTTCTTGTGGAGTTTCCGTCTGCCGGGTGAAGCTCAGAAGATCGACCGCATGATGGAGGCCTTCGCCACGCGCTACTGTAACTGCAACGCCAACGTCTTCCAGTCCACAGGTCAAACCTAATGGCCGTATATGCTGTAAATAGTTAATACAATTCAAAACTATTAGGTATAATTACAGATTTATGTATTTGCATTGCATAAAAAATGTCTGTGCATTTACACAGTTTGAACACAAACAAATCAGTCACAGTCAGTCACACATAAACAGTTTTCCAATGTTTCAAAAATATTTCAAAATATGCAAAACAAAAATTGCCAAAAAACATATTTGCTAAAAGTTGCGTCAAAAATATATTATTTACGTAAATATATTTTCTACCATTATATATTCTTTTGCCAATTTTTTTTGTGTATTTCTGAAAATATATTTTATAATCTAAAGTGTATAGAACATGTCAAAGCATATTTTGGCTATATATTTAAATCCAGAAAATAAATTAATGTTTGTCACATTAGAAGAAAACTTTATTTGTTTTCTAAACAGGTAATGAATAAACACATACTTAAAAACTACTTACACCAAAAAAAGATAAAAAACATATATATAGATATATAATATATCGATAATATATATAATATTATTATCAACTTATTAAATCATTATTAATGTAGTTTTGATCTCTTGGCTATTCCATCCACATTTGCATTTAGTCTAAATGTAGGATGTATTTTCTTGCCCCTGAAATACATTTTAAAATATATTTTGGTAAATGAGGGTTTTCTATTTCAAAAATATATTTCATTGAGTGTCACTGCTAACAACATATATTTAAAATATATTTTGGTCACAAAATTAAATTTTTTGCTATGTAGGTTATGCTGCTTCTAAGCAATTTGAATAAATGCATTGAAAATATAATTATGTAAATAAAATCTAAATGCCAATAGCTAATAAAATGACAAATAGACTGGGAAATACAGTATGCATCACATTAAGTTTAATCCAAATGGATATTTTATATGCAATTGAAATGCATAAATATTAAATTTAGGCCTGATTTTTTCTGAGCGAATGACAAATAATGAGTTATTATTGTTGTTATTGTGATCGTCAGACACGTGTTACATCCTGTCGTTTGCCATCATCATGTTGAACACGAGTCTGCACAATCCCAACGTGAAGGACAAGACCTCTCTCGAGAGATTCATCAGCATGAACCGCGGCATTAACAACGGACAAGATCTGCCCGACGAGCTTCTGACGGTTAGCAGCCACTATTTTATACTTTATACAGTGGCATATAATAAATAAATACAAGGTAATGTTATGTTCAAGCTGATATTAAGTGATGTTCATTTTAGACACAATATTATCAGTATGGCTTGTTTTGCTCTGTTTCACCAACACGATCAACACGGTGGTGTTTTGTTCCTGAATGATTCACTGTTTCTGAACAAATCAAGTGAATCAATGATTCAAAAACCCATTCATAAAGACAGTTGCTATATTCAAAACTGCATTCTAGAATACTACTTTTACTTTTTATCGTAAGAGTAGTATACTTGTACACAGTTCTGAAATCAGCAAGTCACTGCATTCCTAAATGAATCAGCCGTTTTGAATGAATCAGTTGAATGAGTGAATCAGTGACTGAGTGATTTGTCGCCACCTGGTTTAAGTTTCATAGTTAAGGTGTAATTTCAGAGTTCTAATTTAAGTATATTTTATATTTAACACATTAATCTTCGAACATTATTTATGCAGTTAGTGTAAATGCATTCATTGCATATCCGAGCTGCATTAAACATATCTAAATCTCAATAAATGCAGTTTTTCTGCCACTTCTGCAGTGCAAAGATGGATTTTTGGATTCATTCGATTGGTAACAGCCCCATTGTGTCTTACTATTCTAATTGCATTTATTGAATGAATAGATGAATTTCCATGAAAGATGATGTGCACATTTAATAATGTTAGATAGTTTGCCCTTATTAAGGTTCAGAAATGCCCCTGGAAATCACTTTAAGGGGAAAATACCGTCCTTTAATGGAAATGGTTTGTTGTAACTGGATTAGACTTATTCTTCAGTTTTTATCCTTCTCGAAGCTTGCGAAGTGTCCTGAATGTTGGTGTTATAGAAATGGCCACACTAGATGCTGTGAGGAACAAAACACAAAACTGAAGCCTCGTGAGGATGTTATAATATCATCAGTGGTGGTGTATATTTATATAAATAAGCAGCACTAACAGGAAGGTCGTGGTATTGATGTGTTTTGGTGAAAATGTGTGTTTCTTTGCATCAACAGAATCTGTACAACAGCATACGCAACGAACCCTTTAAAATCCCAGAGGATGATGGGAACGATCTGACGCACACCTTCTTCAACCCGGACCGAGAGGGCTGGCTGCTCAAACTGGGTAAACCCAGCTCAGAAGAGACCAGATGCATTAGATATTACAAAGATTCAACTGCTTTTGATCTGCACTGCTTATAACATGAACAGTCAAGTCTATAAAATCTGACTCATGTTAGCATCATAGTCATCATAGCTCATGCTCTTCAGTTTTGTGGTGAAAAAAGCATTAATTGTGGTGAGTTTTGACAAATGTTCCCAAGTGTGTCCAAAACTGAGGTGCATACGCTCAGATCAATGAGGCCTATGATCAACAACTTCTAGAAACATCTGTAATTATGGCATAATAGGTCAAAATGACTTTAAAAGTTGGAATTGACACACTAAAGGTGCGTCCCAAATCATGTAGTTATAAATAGTGCAAATAATGTGTTCGCACTGAAAATTCCAAAAAGAAAAAGTGCACTTGAAATACCAGGATGATGCACTTAAATAACCAAAAAAAAAAAAACTAAGTGTGTAATGTTGGACACTTCATACACTCGACTGTCGCAGCTTTAATTACGTAACGAAGGGGGAGGGGCTACCAGACTCTGATTATGAACAACCTTATATAATTCATACACTACATGGTTGAGTACATAGTGTATAATGCCTCGTGGTAATTGGCGTCTTTGTGACCGCATTTTATGGATTCGAATCTTTAGGAAGATCAAAATACAGTGTCAAATTAATGACTTTAACAGTTGAAATGACATACTACGTCATCAATTATGAGTTTTAAAAATCTAACTTTAGTCATAAATTTTTATAACAAAGTTATAACAAAAATTAATAATTATGAGATAAAGTTGAAAATTACTGCATACTAAGTTATATTTATGAATGATAGAATTAAGCTTTTTTGCCTTTTATCTCATAATTTCGATAGTGTCATCATTTTCGACTTTTAAAGTCATTTTGAGTTTATCTCATACTTGTGACTTTTTGTCATGTTTTTGACTTTTTAAATCATAATTATGACTTATGTCATAATTTTACTTAGTATCTCATAATTATGACATTTAACGTCACATTTTGTTAGCATAATTAAGACATTTAAATAATTTTGAGTTTTCATGGTTCATGGTCTTTGTGTCGAATAGAAGCTCAGACTGTAAGAATACGATCATCTGACAGTGTTATGTATTATCTGTCGGCAGGCGGCCGTGTGAAGACGTGGAAGAGACGCTGGTTCATTCTGACTGATAACTGTCTGTATTATTTTGAATTTACCACGGTGAGAACAGCAGCCGTCTCTCTGAATGCATGCATGTGTGTAGATCAGGAGTGATTGTGTGTTTGTGTTCAGGACAAAGAGCCTCGCGGCATCATTCCTCTGGAGAATCTGTGCGTGAGGGAAGTCATGTTTCCACGCAAACCGGTGAGACTGTGCTACTAACCTAAACCTAGTCAACGGCAATGAGTAACTGCTTTAAACAGTGGACACAAACATTACACTGCAGTTTGGCCAGCTGCCAAAGGAGAAGGACAATAATCAAATATTAGTACCACTTCACAATAAATTCCCCTTAGTTAATGTTAGCTAACGCATTAACGAACAGTGATATACATTTGCATTGCATTTATTAATCGTTGTTAACCTTAGTTAATAGAAATTGTTAGCAATGGACCACTGTTAGCTCATGTCAGTTCAGGTCCATTAAATAATATTACCAGATGCAACTTCTGATTTTAATAATGTTTCAAATGTTGAGATTCTCGTGAGGAAATGTTGATTGAGAAACTCAGATTTAGAAGTAGAAGAGCCGGTGTGTGTTTAGGGAGTGGTATCATTAGCACTGGTTAACCTGTGACCTTTGACCTGTGTGCAGTATTGTTTGGAGCTGTATAACCCCAACAGCCGGGGTCAGAAGATCAAGGCGTGTAAGACGGAGACGGATGGACGTGTGGTGGAAGGGAAGCATCAGTCGTACACCATCTGCGCCGCTTCAGCCGAGGAGAGAGACGACTGGATCGAGTCCATCAGGTAGGAATGCACTGAACACGTCTGAACACACGTGACTCGTCTGACATGCGTGTGTCGTGTCTCCACAGGGCCAGCATCACTAAAGACCCCTTCTATGATCTGGTGTCCATCCGCAAGAAGAAAGTCATCAACAAAGTGCCAGAGAAATTATGAAAAGACCGAAACGACCGAAACTACGACTACAAACAGACAGAACCGCTTGTTTATTAAAGCTCACTCAGAGCTCAGGAGATCAGCTCGGTCTCACATGTTTCTCCTGAGACATACAGATCCAAAAGAGTCAATAGTTCGGAGTATAAATCTGTGAACTGAATGTGGAGCAGCTCGGCTCATTTGAAGAGAATTGACTGAGATCATATTTGAGTCAATAAACTCGATAATGTCTCAAATATGACTGAGATCATATTTGAGACATTATCGAGTTTATTGACTTTTTTGAGACACGTGTGAGATTACTGGTGTCTTTTGGGGCAATTAATGTCTATTTAACCTCACTGTCCTCCGGGAGAAACAGTTGAGATCATCAAGAGACACTGAGATTTAACGTGGAAACCTGCAGAGACGTCTGATGATGCTCCAGTGCCGCGCCGGATCGATTCCCCTTTAGGACAAACACATTTACTTTGACTTTTTGTAGCAAATGTTTTTCATGTAAAAACATTTGCTAAAATATTTTTGTAAATAGTATAGATCATACAGTGTGAAAGACTATAGGTGATGAATTGTACAATAGATTATTTAATTAAAATTATCTGAGACTAAATGTCACACGATGATTGTCGTTTATGAAAGGTCTCTGTGTTTCGAGTTTGAGCAGAAACACACATTAGTGCCATCAGGAGTCGTTACAAAATGTGACTTTTGTGTTGGTTTTGTTAAAAGAAGAAGTTCAGCGTCATTCTCACACGCACGACACGTCCATCAACTCTCAGCCCACATACTACTCATCTATCACACACTCACACACACACACACACACACACACACACACACACACACACACGCACACACACACACACACACACACACACACACACACACACACACACACACTCACACACACCACACACACACACACCCACACTCAACACACACATACACATCACACACTCCACACACACACACACGACCCACACACCACACCACTCCATCACACACACACACACACACACACACAACACTCACACACACACCTCACACACACACATGAACGACCGCTTCTCTTGTGTATTTATTCTCTCTGAACAGCAGAATGCCTATTTAGTTTTCTTGACCAATTATTGTTAAAAGTTTTGGGGTCAGTAAGATTTTTTTTTTGGAGAGAAATGACTAGTTTTTCATCAAGGACACATTATATTGATCAAAAGTGTCAGTAAAGACTTACAAAAGTTTTTCTATTTCAAATAAATGGCGTTCTTTTGAACTTTCTTTCATCTGTGAATCCTGGAAAATAAAAAGCATCAGTTTCCACAAAAATATTAGGCAAAACAACTGTTTTCAACATTGATAATCTCAGATGTTTTCCTTCGAGCAGCAGATCACATATTATAGCTGATTTTGAAGAGTCATGTGACACTGAAGACTGCAGTAATGATGCTGAAAATACAGAAATACATTACAGTTTAACATATATTCACATAGAAAACAGCTGTATTACATAATAATAATATTTCACTATTTTTACTGTATTTTGGATCAAATAAATGCACGCGCCGTTGGGGGGGTTTTGGAAAAAGCAGAAGGAGACTTTTTCAAAAACTTTAAAAATATGATACCGACCCCAGCAGTAGTGTGTGTGATCTTATTTTAACCTTCTAAAACATGATCTCAAACAGATTTAGGGGAAGTGCATGTAGAAGATAAATCTGTCAGTAAAGAGGATTGCAGAATCAAACGTGAATATAATCTTCTAGCGTCTGTAGGAAGGATGAAAGCTCTGCGCTCTGGTCTTTATTCACGCAACAGCAACATTTAAAAAGGGAAACGTGAAATGATCTCATCATTGCTTTCACTTCCTCCATCAGAACATGAGCATGTGACATCTGCCGGTTGCTTCATGAAGGTCCAGGGCAGTTTAATCGTTCATTTGTAGTGTTTATGATGCTAAAAACCTCAGATTTAACCAGTTACACAAGCAGTTTCTTCAGCATGAGTCCATGAGGAGCATCTGAGGAAACGTGTTCATCTGAGCCGTGGAGGCTGAATGGATGCTCTCTGATGGACAGATGTATTTTCTTGTTCATATTTCCATCGGTGAATGTAGTAGTGTTGTAGTACTCGAGGTTATTTTATATATAAAACATTCATCTCATAACATTAAACATTAAGTTGTAATTGTACAAATCTGATGCAACTTCTGTTCCACCTCTGCAGTGCAAAGAGAATGTATTGGTGGCCATTAGTGATTTCGTGTTGTTGTACGCTCTATACAAAAAAACAGAAAAAACAAAAAAAAAAAAACAAACACAA
>JADLZN010010736.1:48455-58455 GCA_018155175.1 Sinocyclocheilus anophthalmus
AGAGAGAGGGAGAGAGGGAGAGGGAGAGAGGAGAGAGGGAGAGAGAGAGAGGAGAGGGAGAGAGAGAGAGGTGAGGTGGAGAGAGAGGAGAGGGACCGAGAGGAGAGAGGGAGAGAGAGAGCTGGAGAGAAGAGAGAGATCCGGCTAAACAAGGTCAAACACCGAATAAAAGCAGAAGTGCATTTCTGGCTGTGTCTCAAATGACGCACTTCTTACTTCTTACTGCATGCTTTCTCGTGAGTCCGCTACAGGAGCTCAGTGAAGAGTGTGTGTGTGTGTGTGTGTGTGTGATGCCTCGAGAGCCAAACAGAAGAGGGCGAACGCCACTCATGAGTCTCTGATCACACAAAATATTTGTTGTCAGGCTACTTTCAGTAAAATATAACCGCATCTGTGTCTGTGACAGCTCTAGAGACAAAAAGTTTTTTTTTTTAGCTAATCAGAAACTACCGGTACTTTGAGTTTCTTCACCTGTCAATCATTATGTAAATTTGGTTCATCTGACATCTGATTGGCTGATGTGCCTTAAGTGGGCGGGGTTACATTGAAGAGCCACGTGTTTGAAGCCAAGTGGAAGTTAGCAACAAATGATCAAACAGCAGCTTTAGCCAGGAAAAGTTTTTTTTAAATGTAAAGTTTATTTCTTGGTTATGTGAACATTAACGGAACCTCTTACAAAAATGTATTGAAATTAACCATGGTTTTATTATAATTATTAAAGTCTAGTAACCATGTTTTTGGTGGATTGATTACCATTTGTATAATCAAAGTTTTACTTCAAATACCATGGTTTAAACTATGGTTAGTGTAGCAAAACCATGGTTTAACTACAATAACCATGTTTTTGTAGTATTACCATGGTTAATTTTCCAACAATAGTCCAAATATAAGCACTTATTATAAGTGTACCGTAGAGATTCGGAATAAGACAAAAACACGGTTTGGAAGATGAATTCATGATGTACTCGCTCATTATATACATACATTTTGCAAATTTTTAACACAGAAAAAGTTACATAGTGCTGCTTTAAAACAGATACACTTGAACAAAATGTTCTATTAATGTTACTGGAAGAATGTTTGTTCGTAACTTTGAGAGAACATTGCCAGAACGTTCTCTGTTAGCTGGGTCGATGTGGAAAGCATTTCACGAATAAACACTATATCCCTAAAAAAGGGCAAGACCATAAAGAGACAACAGAAAATTAATTTACTGCTATTTTTCATCTTATTGGGACACATTTTTGCACACAGACGTTATGGCAATTAATACATGTTTCCATTTGCATGGATCCATTGGGCTCTGAAGGCACTTTAAGTTAATTATATCAAATCATGATAATAATTTGTTTGTATTATTTACTTGGGCATTTCATGTATATTCCTGTTTAAACAGTAACGTCGTCGTCTTGCTGTGGTACACACATTAAGTATTGCACCGGAAGGGGAATCGGGGCCAGCGAATCCGGTTTTTCAGAACAGCCCACGCCCGTGCCCCCCCACCCCTCCACCCAGGCATAAAGTGCGTGCATGCGTGTTGTTAAAATCCATATTTTAAAATCCCCTTTCTCAAATCAGGCGGTTCTGAGATTCCTGTCAGAATGACGTAGTTCAAGAGTGTTTTCTCCGTAGTTATGACACAGGCCCAGGACCAGATAGTTGATTGACAGGTCCGTCTTACACTGTAGCACGCCCTGAGTGAGCTGTCATCAGTCCGCCATTGTGTCGACTCCGGTGCAGAGGAAGACAAGAATGTCTCCGATTAAGCGATTGAGGTGTTGAGAGCCGCTGAAGACGCAGAGGATTAACGTTACTTTCGCTTTGAAGGGAATGCGCCGATCCCCGATCTGCCTAAATGCGTTTAAGTTCGCGCGAATCATTCATGATCAAGCTTCATCTACAGAAGAACTGAGTATAAGGGGTTTTTATGAATCTAATATGTGCTAGTAAGCCAGTTTCAGGGCTAAAGTAAACAGTACTTCTTGTCACCCCACGGAAGAGAGGGGCGGGGTCAGCAGAGCTCATTAGCATTTAAAGGAAAATGCTACAAAAACGGCTGTTTTTGACAGGGTAAAAAAGGTGTTTTTTACACTACGATTGAGAAATTTTAACCAAAGTATGTTATAGACTTTTCATTAGGACCCTAAAGAATCATATAAACTTGTGCAAAATGGGCATCCGATGACACATTTAAAGTTCAAGGCTTCTACAATGACTTTTTATTTTTTGTTTGTTCACTAAAAAAAGAATGCGTGTGCTACAACATTTCAGCTACATTTTTAAAAATGTTATTCTCTCATATTTAACTTACAGTAAACGTTTGTTGTAACATTCTGTTAAACAATAGTTATGTCTATTTATTTTAGACATTAGAACTATATTAGCCTACTGTATCATATTTGATATGCATTTCTAGGGCCTATAAATGATCAACATGATCAAAACTCTTCTGATAAACCGTAGTCTACTTCATCTGAACAAATCCATGCATTGTTCACCTAAAACTAAATCCAGTATTGCCAACTAAATGATTAATGATCATATCAGAGTTTGAAGTATTGAACTGAAATCAGTCTAAAGTCTACAGACCACAGAGTCTACATGAAAAAAAATTATTTTATTAAAAAAAAAAATTCTTGATTTATGCCGTATACCCTGAGATACAAACATTTACAGGCAGATTATGAAATTTTTTAAAAATAAATTCATAAAATAGCACCCACGATACAAAACCCCCTTTTTTTTTAAAGTCTCTTTATGCACCATTTTTCCCTTTTGCACACGTTCCCAGAATGATGGATGTCAGAAACACAGTTTCACCCCTGAACTTCCCCTTTAATGTAATTTAGACATCGCTTGGTTTCTTTCTTAAGCGACGTGCATCATTAGAAGGCTTCACTATCGCTGAGTTTTCACATCGATCACATCACAAGCACACTCAGGAATCAGGTGTTCTGTAAACATGTCCCAATGATGGTTAACAGGCTTTAGTGGCTCATTTAAAGGGCTGTGATTAAACAACTGTCATTTAGCTTTTTCTAAAAAGGCACCTGAATCCTCTCTTCTTCTTTCTGAGGCTGTCCTGCGTCTCGTCTCTGGTGAGCGTGTGTTTAGACGTGTCGTCTGAAGGGGTCGCAGTGTTTTCTTCAATAACCGCGTCGCTCGCCTGGTCCTTCTTCCCTTTCTTCCACCACTTTGTGTTAAAAGTCAGTGTTTTGAGTTTCTTGGACTCTTTCTTCTCGGGCTGAGAGGGAACAGGTGTGATGTTCTCCAGCTCTTCCGTGGGATTCTCCGGCTCCGGGTTGGGCGGCTCCATCTTACTGAAGAAGTCCTGCAGCGCCTCCGTGGGTCCTGGGATCTGTCCGAGCGCTAGCAGGTATTTGGGATTGTGGTATTTGTGTGCCGGCACTTTCAGATCTCCACGCGTCGCGTCTCCGAGATTGACCTGGAAGCGAGAAGTGGCCGCTGCGGGGCGTTTGGGCACCGCGGCCCGAGACAGCGTTCCCGTTTGGGGCTTACTGATGTGAAACTCCTTAAAGAGGTCCAGTTTGTCTGAGATGGCGTACAGTTGTCGGAAATCGTTATCGTAGAAATCCACCACCTGCCCCGACATCACCGTGATCATGTTTCTGTCCATTCGAGAAGAGCTCCAGGAGAAACTGCAGAGACACAACAATCCATATGAGATATGTGACCCTGGACCACAAAACCAGTCATAAGGCTCAATTTTTTTAAATTGAGGGTTATGGAAAGCTGTAAAAATAATCTTTCCATTGATGTATGGTTTGTTAGGATAGGACAATATTTGGCTGAGATACAACTGAGATAAACCTGGAATCTGAGGAAGCAAAAAAATCTAAATATTGAGAAAATCATGTTTAAAGTTGTCCAAATGAAGTCCTTAGCAATGCATATTACTAATCAAACATTAAGTTTTGATATATTTACAGTAGGAAATTTACAAAATATCATCATCTTTACTTAATATCCTAATGATTTTTGGCATAAAAGAGAAATGTATAATTGTGACCCATACAATGTATTTTTTACTATTACTATAAATATACCCCAGCGACTTAACACTTCTTTTGTGCTCCAGGCTACAAAGGACCAACATCAGGTTCAGACTAAAACACTCGCTCACTGTACGTTCCAAACATGACTTTATCTCCGTCGATGAGCATGTACTTGCTGTGGACGTTTCCCGGGATTCTCCCCACGGACAGATTCAACCCGACTCCCTTTACGGTCCGAGTCCGGACGTTCTGACGAAACACAAACCATCAAACATGAGCTGAAATTTAACATCAGCGTCTCAGTGGCCGGGCTTTGACCGGACCCATACGGCAAAAATGCATTTATTGTGGCCAAAATATATTTTAAAAATATGCACAGTGATGCTCAATGAAATATGTATTTGAAATAGAAAATATATTTAGTTTCAAACTTCATACGCCAAAATGTATTTCAGCAGCAAGAAAATACATTTGCAATCTTACAGTAGCCTACATTTAAAATGCACCAGCAAAAGTGTAGGAAACAACCCTCCTACAGATCAAAAATGGGTTATAATGATTTAATGATATATATCTACATATACATACACGTGTGTGTATTTTTTTGGCTTGAATATCTAGAGCAAAAAGATTTTTAATGGTCTTTTAGAAAATTAATTACTATTTTCAAAACATTACAAAAATAGTAAAATCTAATTAATCATTTCGAAAATAAAAATATAGACATATCTTTAAAAACATTATATATAATTCAGCTGCAAAAACAGCCTTTTGAACCTTTATTTGAAGATGAAACTTAGTCCTCAACAGCCAAAAAAAAATTAAAATAAATACTCTATAGACAGTATATCAATCTTGTTTTTTTGCTGTATGAGGACTAAGTTTCACTCTTAAGATAAAGTTCCAAAAGGGGGTTTCGCCATTGTATGCATAAACAACCATTTTTGTTCCCAAAGAACTTCAGTGATCAGTTCTTAAACGAACCTTAAAAACCTTTTGACTTCAGTGGAAGATTCCGTGATCTTAAAGGTTCTTATGCAACCATAAAATTCCAATAAGAACCTGATGAGTTAACTTTTTTTCATTTATATTTATATCACCCTTTTCATTTCAGTTAAAGTTTTGTATTTTGTCATTTTAAAAATATGTCTATATATATTTGTCATTTAATTTATTTTATATTTTTTAGATAAGGTGTAGTTATTTGAGTAGTTCAAGCTTTTTTTTAAATGTTTTATTTTATTTCAAGAAGTGACATGTTTTTCTGGTTTAGTTGTGTACCTTCAGCTCTCTATCTCTGAGCTGCATTCGGTTGCACATGTCCAGAAAGTGCGGCGCTCCCTGCTCGTCCAGCACGATGTAGACGGACACGCCGCGCTTGGACGCCTCAAACAGATCCCGCAGAATCTGCAGATCGGTCAGCAGGTCCATCACGATAGCCACGACCTGGACAAAACACAGACAGACGGCTCGTTCCTTCTCATCAGCAGCAGTCACGTTAAACCAAAATCAACCAAGAATACTGATCCTCTGCCTCTGGCTAAATCATGATTCGTCAGATGGAGCTAAAGCCTGTTTGCTTTAAAAGATCTTCAATATTGCCCATCCTTGCTTCCTGTTTCAATAGGGAACGTGCCAAAATACAGGAAAGAAAGTGTGTTTGTCAAAGCATTCAGTGCTGTTTGTGGTTCTGTTCTTTGAGATCTTCTCGTAAATCTTTGCTGTTGATCACTGAACATCTCACGTTCAGTTATGAACCATGCATAATGCGTACATTCTTAAAAATAAAGGTGCTTCACGATGCCATAGAAGAAGCTTTTTGTCTAAATGGTTCCATGAAGAACCTTTAACATCCTAAAGAACCTTGCTGTTTCACAAAAGCTTCTTTGAGGCGTTCTTCAGATTATAAAACGGTAAGAAAGAGGTGGTTCTTTGACTGAATGGTTCTTTGAGGAACCAAAAATGGTTCTTCTATAGCATCTCTGTGAAGAACCTTTTAAGCACCTTTATTTTTAAGAGTGTATGCATGTTGATGCATATTTTGTAATCTGAATGCAAATGAAATTTGAGATTTGAATAGTAAAGCCTCACTAAACCCAGCAGGAATACAGAAGTGTATCTTTCTTCTTTTGTGGATTATTGTTTATTCATAAAGGCTGGTAATATAGAGAGGAGAAATGAGATTTGCATGAAGACAATAAAATGTCACAGTCTTCAGCGGGTGTGCCCATGATGGCCACCAGATGACACTGTGTTCTGAGAGCACATGGCTTGTGTTGTGTTTGTTTGGTGCCATGTGCTCTGCCCTGTCTATTTGTCTTGCCCCGCTCATCTCGTTACCTCATTATTGTTTAAGTTGCTCCACCTGTGTCTCCCTCACTAGCCTCCTCATTTGGTTTCCTATTTATTCTCCTGGTGTCTGTAATCCTGTGCTGAGCCATCTTTTTTCATTGTGTGTGTTATGTCTGCATGTAGTGCAGTTCTAAGCCGGCCTGTCTGGTTTTCCCCCTCCGGGTTGTTTTAGTTTCGTTTTATTATTAAAAGAAAGAACCATTCATCCTGCACTTGAGTCCTCGCGTCATCTCTCCACACGCACTGTGACAGAAAGATGACTTGTGAGATTTGCGAGAGTTAAACACACTGTCACACCGGTCAGCTCAGCGTGTTGTTACACACACTTCTGCTTCTTTCACAGGACAGATGTTTTGGGAAACAGAATGTGTGTAATTTCCTGCTACGTGTCGAGTCCGTTCAGTGAGTCAGTGATTCCAGATCATGTGCAGTCGTTCCTCAAGAAACAGACGGTTAGATCAAGTCTGAACAAGATCTTAAAGCATCCAGCACTGCGGGAGATGAGAAACTGAGAGACCTGTGACATGAGGGCCACACTCAGGTCCTGTATGTATAGTCTATCCTCATTGGCCGGGTGAGAGGATCCACCTAAACGCGTCCCAGGACCTGTGAATGTACGCGACGGTCCCGAATACAGTCGACAAAACTGAAAAACTGATCTAATGGGGCATTTCATGCAATTTTACAGTTACAGTACCGTTTTTGATAGTGAAAGCAACCAACTGTAATAATGGCATTCCCAGATTCCTGTGTGACCGATCACATTTGATTGGTTTTTCATTTAAATTCTTAGTTTTTCTGATCAATTTTGTTACCTCTGAAAAGCTACTTATGGTTCCCTGTGTAGGAGCTGTCAGTGTAATATATACAGTAAAGAAATCCTTAAAAATAGGGCCTAAAATTATTTTTATTTTACCTGTATTTTGAATTGTGCACTTCATTCCGTTGTGTTTTAGGGTTCACACAAAAGTCAGTGAAATTAATGGACAATGTCCCGGCAGAAAATCACCAGTATGTTTTCGGTTTTTATCTATTTTATTTAATTCATTTTTACAGTGTAAATATAAAAACAGATTTTAGTAATTTTGTATATTAACATGGTTTAAGTTAATGATATATACATTTTACTGTACATTTAAGTTAAATCTCTAAAGCATAAAATGTTGCCACCGCAAAGCTGCCAGTTAAATTTCACACTTTTTTGTGAAGTGTACTATTATAAACTAGTTAATTTAGATGTTAACCACATGAGGCACATCTATACCTGACATTTCCAGTGTAAGGAGAGACAGCGATCAGAAGAGAAGAGAAAACGAAACTGATGATGAAGATGAAGATGATGAGGAGGATTCCCTTATAAATATTTATCACGGTAACCATAGTTACCAGCTGATAGCCTAGTTACTAGTGACTGCAAATACACTGAAAAATGGCAACCTTTAAATGAACTGGTTTCAAATCAACTTAAACATGATTTATACAAACACAATTATTTTATGGGTTTAAATACGTTAGAAATAGCTGTTTGAGGTAATAATTGCAGGTTGCCACTTTTTACAGTGTAGCCTATACACTAAAACCTTTTCATAATTTATGATAATTTTCCACAGTAACTTGAAAACTAAAGTAATCTACCAAGATATGACTAATGCAATACTGGACGAGCGCTGACCTTGCTGGACTCCTGTATGAGTTTGCGGGCCACCTCCTTGATGTGCGGGCTGTTCTCTTTGGGCGGGTGTGTGTGCACCGACACCCGGGTGACCCCTCTAAAGAGCCCGGATGAGGGCCAGCCGATGTCCAGCGGCGGGACCTCGGTGTCCGACATCTGCGGCCAGTACGTGGAGCGCATGGACCCGGAGTCCTTTCGGCTGCCGCGATCCGCTCCATGGTCTTCCTCGCTCTGGTATTTGACGAAGGTGCCGGTGATGGCCTTGATTTCCCGCGTCGACAAGAAGTCTTGTCCGTTCTCGTCCTTCAGGAGGCTCTTGAAGGCTCCGTCTCCGTCGGCGATCAGGCGCTCCAGGGCCGCCCGCTGCTGCTCGCTGTAGTAGAACTGCGGCCGGGATTCGGGCACCGCGGCGGGCAGGGGCCCGTCCTCCAAGCACCGGAGCTGCGACTCTGCCATGACGCGCTCGGAATGCCTCACCTGCGCTCACCTGCGCTCACCTGAGCCCGCGGGCAGCTGTAGAGCCGCGGGTGGGTGGAGTTCAGGAGAAATGCGGTGGAAGGGGAGCTTTGTTTCAGCATGAATGACTCCAACAGGAGGGTTGAACTTGAACTTCATCCAAGAAACAAATATTTGGACTCTGTTTGAATGCAGGACGTCTTCATGTGCCTGACTTTGTATAATTTAACATTTCGGTTTCTAAATCTATATGTTGAACACATGGGTGAATTTCAGATTATTTCTACCATTGATTAATTATAAGTGGTTTAGTAGAAATGTAGTATTATAAAACCAGTTAAGGCTCTTTAAGACTCGGTTGAAGTGTGGATCAGTGCCATTCACCTCTGCTGATTGTTTCACTTTCATTCCTGATACAGACCAGCAGCTTTAACTCTGAAGTGGTTTCGTTTATTTCCTTCTGCATTTACTTTTACTCAGATATCTTTTGATCGTAGATATAATGATATTCTGAAATGCAGTTTGCTGAATTGAGCTGCAATTTATTGGCTCGTGTTGATGTGATGTATTTATAAAAAGGTATAGAAAAGGAGTAGTTCTCCCAAGAAATGAAAATGAAAAAAATGAAAATGTGAGGCCATAATCCATAATAATTAATGAATGAATGAATGATGCATTTATATAGCACTTTACTGTGTATTGTTGTACACCCAAAGCGCTTTACAATCATGTGGGGGGGGGACAACCACCATAATAAGTCTTCCTCCAGTGAGAAAGTGTTCTGGTGTGAATCAGGAGAGAAATCTGCACAGATCAAGCAGCGTTTAAACAGCTCTAAACACATATGTGGCTGGATTTTGATGCGAGAGACAACAGCAGATGCACTTTTTCACTGGAGGAAGAGTTATTATGGATTATGGACTCTATGGTATTTTAGTTAAAAGCGTCTTAATGCTGGATTAGTTTCAGCTTTTGTCTTCTCCAGATGTTAACTGATGGACTGGAGTGCTGTGGATTACTTGTGGATTATTGTGATGATTTTATCAGCTCTCATTCTGACGGCACCCATTCACTGCAGAGCATCCATTACGGAGACACTGATGCAGTGCTACATTTCTCCAAATCTGATGAAGAAACAAACTCATCAAAGCCTGAGGGTGAGCACATTTTCAGCTCATTTTCATTTTTGGGTGAACTGTTCTTTTAAATGAGAGGTTAGAGTCAGTAGGGTGGGGCTCGGTATTGATTGATTGGAATCGATGATGAAACGTGAGCCTTACAGACCAGAATCTAGGTTTTATCGACATTAGCTATAATGACATTTCAGAGGCGCAGATAGTTAATAGATATTTTCTGAAAGATTATCAAGAGATTTTTTCTTTTTGGTATGACGTGCACTAAGAAAGAGAATTCTGTTTTTCAAGATTGTACAACAATTTGTTCAATAATGTTGTGACACATTTGTATGTGTAATTAAATATGGATGTATTTATTTAATACTTGG
>JADLZN010010736.1:63455-85955 GCA_018155175.1 Sinocyclocheilus anophthalmus
TAGTATCTAATAAATGTGTACTAGTATCTACTGAATGTGTACTAGTATCTAATAAGTGTGCACTAGTATCTAATAAGTGTGTACTAGTATCTTTTGAATGTGTACTAGTATCTAATAAATGTGTACTGGTATCTACTGAATGTGTACTAGTATATTTTGAATGTGTACTAGTATCTATTGAATGTGTACTAGTATATTTTGAATGTGTACTAGTATCTATTGAATGTGTATTAGTATCTAATAAGTGTGTACTAGTATCTACTGAATGTGTGCTAGTATATTTAATGTGTACTAGTACCTAATAAATGTGTATCTATTGAATAAGTACTAGTATCTAATAAATGTGTAGTATCTATTGAATAAGTACTAGTATCTAATAAATGTGTACTAGTATCTATTGAATATGTACTAACATCTAATAAATGTGTACTAGTATCTATTGAATGTGTATTAGTATCTAATTAGTGTGTACAAGTATCTAATAAATGTGTACTAGTATCTACTGAATGTGTACTAGTATCTAATAAGTGTGTAGTAGTATCTACTGAATGTGTACTAGTATCTAATAAGTGTGTAGTAGTATCTACTGAATGTGTACTAGTATCTAATAAGTGTGTAGTAGTATCTACTGAATGTGTACTAGTATCTAATAAGTGTGTAGTAGTATCTACTGAATGTGTACTAGTATCTAATAAGTGTGTAGTAGTATCTACTGAATGTGTACTAGTATCTAATAAGTGTGTAGTAGTATCTACTGAATGTGTACTAGTATCTAATAAGTGTGTAGTAGTATCTACTGAATGTGTACTAGTATCTAATAAGTGTGTAGTAGTATCTACTGAATGTGTACTAGTATCTAATAAGTGTGTAGTAGTATCTACTGAATGTGTACTAGTATCTAATAAGTGTGTAGTAGTATCTACTGAATGTGTACTAGTATCTAATAAGTGTGTAGTAGTATCTACTGAATGTGTACTAGTATCTAATAAGTGTGTAGTAGTATCTACTGAATGTGTACTAGTATCTAATAAGTGTGTAGTAGTATCTACTGAATGTGTATTAGTATCTAATAAATGTGTACTAGTATCTATTTAATGTGTACTAGTACCTAATAAATGTGTATCTATTGAATAAGTACTAGTATCAAATAATATGTTCTAGTATCTAGTAAATAATTACTAGTATGTAATAAACAAATACTAGTATCTATTGAATGTGTACTAACATCTAATAAGTGTGTACTAGTATCTAATGAATAGGTACTAGTATCTAATGAATAAGTACTAGTATCTAATAAATGTGTACTAGTATCTAAGAAGTGTGTACTAGTATCTACTGAATGTGTACTAGTATCTAATAAGTGTGTACTAGTATCTACTTAATGTGTACTAGTGCCCAATAAATGTGTATCTATTGAATAAGTACTAGTATCAAATATGTTCTAGTATCTAGTAAATAAAAACTAGTATGTAATAAACAAATACTAGTATCTATTTAATAGGTATGAGTATCTAATAATACATACTAGAGTAAAATTATTATATATTATATAATGACTAGTATCTAATAATGGGTATTAGCATCTAGAAATATGTATTAGTCACTTTTGGAAGTCCATAGCAAAAATCTAAACGTGTAACTAGTAACATCAGAAATTGTTACTAGTCACTATTGAAATAAGTACTAGTATTTAATGAATAAGCACAAGTAGCTACATACTAGTAGCTAAAAATAAGTATTAGTAGCATGAAAATATATACTAATAAATGTTTTATAGATTAAATGTTAAAACAGCTTGCCATAGACTCTGACAGTCGTATTTCAGTGAGATGTGACGTCTGTTACCTTGGGAAATTGATATTGATGTAATTCCGTGGAACGAACCCTTCCATGCCGTTTACTTCTGCTTTGAACCAGTCGTCATTGGTGCCTACAATCTACAGAAGAGCATGTGATGATTAAACTCATGGAAAGAGCTCCCGAGGAATGGACAAAACTCTGGTTTGAAGTATCTGAAAGTGTTGGTGGACATGTGATGCATACAGTATGTGCAGTGAGCTGCAGATGTAAATGTTGAACACACCTTGATTATATCTCCCTTCCTGAAGCTCAGCTCGTCCGCCGCTGTGCCGGCGAAGTCATATTTCCCTGTCGCCTCCATGATGGAGACAACTCAGAGACTAGAAGGAGAAACACTGAATTGAAAACTGCAACTTTACAGAGTCAAACACATCAAACCACATGCCAGTCAAACACCGCTGACATTCACATCGTAACCAGCAGAACACTCACACTAAAGCACAACCACATGAAAGAGACACATCACCCAAACACGTCCTTTCTGTCGTTTACTGACCCTCAAGCCACTCCAAACCGGCTTGACTCTTTGTCTTTTGGTTTGGACGACATGCATGTTTGGTGAATGTTGACTGAATGAACTTTCCCAGTCAGTCTTTCAACTTTCGGTCAATCATGTTATGCTCCGGCCTGAACTCACACAGACATTCAGTTTCAAGTGTGTTTGGCCACGACTAACTCAACATTTTCAGCTGTATGTTCACTGAGACGCCAGACATCACAACACAGCCTCTGATCGAAAACTCACACAAACGATGACCTATAAAGAACTCAAATGACATCCAGCTAACAGGCAACATTCTCAGTTATGAACAAATGTTACGTTAATAGAACATTTGTTCAAAGTTCTCTGCGTTTTAATTACATTATCGAAATGTCAGCACAAAAACATTTTTTATTCATTGTTCAGGGAATGTTTTTTGTTTTGTTTTAGGCTGTAATGTTTTTAATGTTACTTCTTGCTTCAGATGGCTCCGAGAACAAAAGTAGCGTTCCCATAACATTCTTTTAATGTCCTCTCTAATATTGAAACAATCAAGAACTGGACGTTTTGAATGTTCTGAGGACGTTCAGAAATAAAGTACATAATGGGAACGTTTGCAAAATGTTCTTAGAGCATAATTTTGTCAGCTGGGAAGTGTCGTTTCTTAAAAATTAAAGTTTTGGCTGAACAAAAATTTGCACAATGGTTTGCACCAATCTTTTTGAGTTATAACATCTACTAATGAAATAATGTTTAACCAACAAACTACTTTGACTTTGAGGAACTTAATAAATAGCATAAACAAACCTAACACTGTGTGGCAACACTTAGAAAAAAAAAACAAAAAAAAAAAATATAATTAAAAAAAAAACCCATCAAGCATTCAGGTAAATAGAGCAGCAAAGCTGTTAATTAAAGCATGTTAATTAATGAATCAGTCTTTGGCATTAGTGCCGTCGTCGTTGCTCTGCGTCTGAACGTCTGACTTTGCGGCGCTTGCAAACAAAACTGATTTCAGACAGACTTCTGAGGCTGAGCTTAGGTGATAACAAAGCGAATATTAATTACTACAATACCAGTTTCTCATTGGAAATGACTTCAAAAGGGAGAAAAGTTGGTCAGAAATGTACATTTACACACAAACTGACCAAACGCAACTTTTAGATGCCATCTTTAAGTTTAATAGCTAAACTAGACAATCAAAAACAACAGATTGTGGGATGCCGCCTTCCGAAATCATGAAATGACACGATCACTGGATTCGTCCTCCCTTCGTGTGCTGTCTGCAGAGGCAGTATTCTCAGCTTGTGAACGCAGCCGTAGAGTCATTGTAGACCTTCATGTATCCACCCACAATCTAACCATGAGCTCTGCTCTTCAGCACAACGCCAACCACAGAAAAACTTCAGCACAACAGAAACTGTCTTCAAATGTCAAACACACTAACAGCTCCGTCCCTTCACTTTAAATCACACTTACTGTCAGCATTTACTCTCTTTATCAAATCCTGCAAATGCATGCTGGGAACTAAAAATCCACTGCCCAGTTTTCAAAGTCATCAAGACAATTTCAAGTTACTACAACTTAATAAAAAAGCACAGAAATTTTAGTTTAAACTGCACAATACTTGTCCTTTTTCAAAACTCTATGTGAGCTAAAGTGTGGATAATTTACGATTGCTCAAATTACACCGATTCTTTTCTCACTCCACCAAACTCTATACCTGCAGGCCAATTTGCACATGTTTACATGCTCTTTTAAGTTCAAAACCTAACATAATACAACACGTCTCAGGTTACGTAGGTAACCCTAGTTCCTCGAGGGAACGAGACGCTGCTTCAGAAACGCTTTGGGAACGCCTTCTGTGACCAAGCTCTGAATCGTATGTGTAATCAGTCGAACGATGGGCGAGACGTGCGCGGCGGGTGACGTCATGACCCGGAAGCTATAAAAGCACGTGGCGCGGAGCCAGCGTCAGCTTCTAGGAAGGAAGCAAGCGCCGACAGGGATGCCGGAAGTATGGCACCGAGACGCAGCATCTCGTTCCCTCGAGGAACTAGGGTTACATATGTAACCTGAGACGTTCCTCTTCAGGAACTCGAGCTGCGTCGCAAACGCTAGGGGAAGAATGCCACGCCGCCAGACTTCCAATTCCCTGCCTAGTGTGGAAGACTGCACAGCTAGGGTGAGAGAACGGAAGAGCCGGGAGTGGCTCGCATTTCTAGCTCATAAAATCTAACAAAGGTAAGGGGCGTGGACCAACCCACAGCGTTGCAGATGTCCAGCATAGACACACCTGCTAAAAAAGCCTTAGAGGCCGCCACACTTCGAGTGGAGTGAGCCTTGACCCCTAACAGCGAGGGGAGATCAGAGGACTCATAAGAGATGGAGATGGCATCCACTATCCACCGACTGAGGGTCTGCTTAGTTGCTGGAAGACCTCTCTTAGGAGGACCGTAGCACACAAGAAACTGGTCCGCCCTCCTCCACAGGGCAGTTCTGTGGACGTATGCGTCCAGTGCTCATACTGGACACATACAGTTAAGCTTCTGTTGGTCTGGTTCCCCGAAGGGAGGAGGATTGAAGGCCTGAAGTACAATGGGCTGTGGTGCTGAAGAGGTGACTTTCGGGACATACCCCACCCGAGGGTACAGAAATACTTTGGCCAGACCGGGCGCAAAGTCAAAATAGGAAGGGGCCACAGAAAGGGCCTTTAAATCCCAGACTCTCTTAAGAGAAGATATTGCCAGAAGAAAGGTAGTCTTAATTGAAAGATGGCGATCAGAGATATCTTCGATAGGCTCGAATGGAGGCTTACAGAGAGCTTCACCACTGCTAGGTCCCATGTAGGGACAAGAGATCGTACCGGAGGCCTCAGCATCAGCGCACCGCGGAGGAAACGTGTACCCAGGGGGTCCTTGCCCACTGAGTGACCATCAAAAGGGGCGTGGTAGGCCGCTATAGCCGCCAAGTAGACCTTCAGAGTGGAGTGGGTTAACCAGTAGAAAAGGGAAGAGGAACTCCAGTTACCTGTACAAACGGGAAGAGGGGTCGAGATGCGGGGTTACCCAGGAAGGAAAAAGCGTCCACTTACAGGCGTACAGTTTCCTCGGAGGGAGCTATGGATGGAGGTGGTATCAAAAAACTCAGTAGAGAGAACGGAAGCTACTAGCTGTGGCCCCCCCGCAGGGCCCAGCCATAATTCCACAGTCCGGGGGGGGTGAAATATCGTTGCCCCGCCTGCGAGAGGAGGTTTTTTTTGTTTTTTTCTTTTTTGTTTTTTTTTTTTTTTTTTTTTTTCCCTCCTGACGGGAATCTCATGAGAGCCGTGAGAAGAGAAATAGGTACGAGCACCATACTCGGCCGGCAAGAACGGGCTACTAACAGTAGACCGGACGCCCCACCCCCCCCCTTTTTCCCTTTTTCATCGTGGCGCACTTTCTCCAGAACTCCTGGGAGCAGAGCGAACGGGGGAAAGGTGTACAGGCCGGAGCCCGGCAGCCGGCCACCATGGCATTCCAGCCCCAAGGCGCTGGATGGTCAGAGAGTACCAGATTGGGGGAATATTGCGATGTCTTCTGAGCGCAAACAAGCTCCACCTGAGAATGGCCAAAAATACTCATATCTGCGTCACCACCTCGGGGTTTGAAGCATCCAGTCCCCGGGCCCGGCCCATGCCTCGCCAGCTGTTGCTACAACATTGGACGCCCAGGCATGTGTCATCGCTCTCAGCGAGAGGGCCTCTCTGGGACCACACAAGGATCTGGTTGCAAATTTGTTAACGGCGCGAGCTTCAGACTCCTGGTGGTTTATGTTGAGACCACTGCTGTGTTGTCGGTACACAACCATGGTGGACCCTCTAAGGCCGAGAGGAAAGGGTTTCAATGCCTGAAATTACGGACAGCATCTCCAGGAAGTTGATGTGCCACGTGAGATGGTGGCCTCTCCACAGACCGCGGGCAGGGTGGCCCCTCATGACCGCACCCCAACCGGTGAGGGAAGCATCCGTCGTATTTTTGGTTCCAGGCGTACGTCGCTGGGGGACAAAGAGTCCCAGCACCGAGGCCCTGAGACAAGAACCAAGGTTTCCTCCACATGTTTAAGGCACGTAGGCATCTCCGCCTGACCTTGAACATGCGAAGCGGGTTTCCACTCAGGGAGAACCCCCTGGTCTTGAGCAACCACTGTAGGGGTCTCATGTACATCAGGCCAAAAGTAACCATGTTGGATGCGGCTGCCATCAGACCCAGCAGTCTTTGTCTGACAGTGAGTGACTGGCCTTCTTTCACTCCCTTGACTGTAGTGAGGACCGACTCGATCCGAGCAGGGGACATACGTGCCTGCATCGTGGTCGAATCCCACACCACGCCGAGATAGGTGGTTCTCTGTAATGGAGAAAACACACTCTTCTTGGCATTTAGTCTTAACCCCAACATCCCCATTTGGGCGAGAACGACATCTCGATGCCGAACCGCTACCTGCTCTGAATGAGCTAAAATCAACCAATCGTCGATGTAGTTGATTATGCGGATGCCCTGGAGTCGCAGTGGAGCTAGAGCAGCATCCACACACTTCGTGAATGTACAGGGTGAGAGTGTAAGGCCGAAATGAAGAACACGATATTGGTACGCTTTGCCCCCAAAAGCAAACCTAAGGAACTTCCTGTGAATGGGAAGGATGGAAACATGGAAGTATGCGTCTTTCAGATCGATCGTGACAAACCAGTCCTCGGACCTGATCTGAGACACGACTTGCTTGATTGTGAGCATTCTGAGCTTCAGTCGCATGACTGAGTGGTTCAATAAGCGCAGATCTAAAATGGGACACAGCCCCCCACCATCCTTCTTCGGAACAAAGAATTACCGGCTGTAGAACCCGGAGTATGTCTCGTGCGGAGGGACCACCTCGATGGCCTCCTTCCTTACGAGAGTACCTGTTCTTGTCTATCCAGAGCCTGCTCGGGGCCCACCAGCGTGGGCGTAATCCCGTTGAAACGAGCCGGAGGAGAACCAAACTGGATTCTGTAGCCTCTCTCTACAGTATGCAGGACCCACTGAGACACATTTGGCAGTAGTTTCCACGCTGCCAAATAATCTACTAAGGGAATCAGTCTCGAGACTGATCTCCGGTGTGCCCAGAACGGCTAGTTAGGTGCCTTGAAGCATCTACACGCCGACAGGGGACGACCGAACTAGCTGCTCATGATACCTCCATAGAGGTAGCGAGCCTCTCAGTACCACTACGTTTCCGGGCGGTGACTGAAAGATATGCTCGCTGGAGACCGCTGCGCCCTGGAACATCGGCAGGGTTGGCAGAACGATCTCCCAAGGGCACTGGGGGGAGATGTGCACCGTGTAATGCGGTGTGACCCTCTCTGCCCTAGAAGGGCCTGCCCTCGCTAGTCCTATACCAGAACCGTCAGGACCGTTTGGTCGAGGACCTCTTAGCCTGAAAGACGGTCCGCAGATCCAGCTTAGGCTTCGAGGCCCCCAACCCATAGCGCTGCTTCTGCCTCCGGTCCTGACGCGGGGGAACATGGGCGGCAACACTCTGTTTTTGCGTGTCCTTATGTGAGGAGCTGGTACGCGGTGGGGACTGCTGACCAGCAGCCCCCGGAGCTGAAATACGGTGAGGAAGGAACCGCTGAAACGCCGCCGCTTGTTTACGGGCCTCCTGGTACCTGTCGATGACGGAGTTGACGGCGTCGCCGAACAGGCCAGATGGCGCAAGCGGGGCATCGAGGAGGAAGACCCTGTCTTTTTCTTTCATGTCTGACAGGGTCAACCACAAATGCCTCTCTGCTGCCACCATCGCTGCCATGGAAGCCAATGCGCGGGCGGTCTCGTGGTGGCACGGAGAGAAGAGATCAGCGGTTCGCCCTTAACTTGCGATATTATCAAGAGTAAGATCCTCGCCTTCATCTAACTCTTTTAGCAGGTCGGCCTGGTACGCCTGTAACACAGCCATTGTGTGCAGACACGCACCGGCCTGACCCGCTGCCGCTTACCCCTTGCCCACCAGCGCTGATGTCGTATGCAGCGGTTTGGAGGGCAGTGCCGGAGCCTTTAATGACGCTGCCATGCCCAGGGACAGATAGCTAGCTAGCGTCTGTACAACCCGGGGCATCACCTTATAGCCACACTCAGTCAGCCCTGCCACATTACCATAATAATCTTAGGCAGGGATGAAGAGGCGGGCCGAAAAAAACCTGGCCCACGACCTCGACACCTCCCCCCCCGTGTGGAGGTCGGGGAAAAACGCGGCTCCGGCAGGGAGGGGCGGGCCTTGCGCGCAGGAAGCGTCAATAAGCTTACTTGCTGCGGTCGGCCTGATTTCGGAGGGCCAATGTTCTAAAACTTGGGCCGCGGGAACGAGTAAGCACCATCCACTAGTCCTCATACTGGGGCGATGAGGGGCGAAACTTCTGGGGGACGCCCTCCAAGTCAACATCATCGAGGAAGACAGGAGAAGTGTCGAGCGCAACACCGGGAGGGGAAGTAGCGCAGAACGGGCCGTCCGAACCCAGGGATTCGGGCCGGATCGGTGGGTGAGGAAGGAGAAGGGACTCGCCCGTCTCCATTCCTCCGCCAGATCCAACTGCGAATACCCCGAAGGCAACCCGCCGCTCCGCGCGCGGAGCGGGGCCAGCACCGCGTAGGAAGCTGGCGAAGGCACACTCCTCAAAGACAGCTCTCCGGGAGCGAAGCGTACGCAGTGGTAGGCGCTCGCAATGCGGGCAGCCGGCCACCTCAAGAGCCGACTCTGCGTGCTTTGCTCCCAAACAAACCACGCACAGGCTGTGTGCATCCCCACTCGTGATATAACGTGGGCAGGGAGGAACACACAACCTATAACGTGGCTTGCACCCCTTTGCATGCTTTGTCTTAGCGTGAACCTTAGACATAGCTGCTTATAGACTTTTCTCTCACAATAGACAGACAACAATAAATATGACTGACACACACAGAGCGCTTCGCTGATTGACAGAAAGCTGACGCTGGCTCCGCCGCACGTGATTTTATAGCTTCCTGGTCTGACGTCATACGCCGTGACTCCCGTTCAGATATTGGACTGATTTCACTACGATTCAGAGCGTGGATCGAGAGGCAAGGCGTTCCCTAGAGTTTGTCGACGCAGCTCGGTTTCCTGAGGGGCCTGAATGAGACAGAACCCTGCTACATTTCTACAGTAACACCATAGTGAAATATATTCTGAATCTAAACCATCAAACACTATCAA
This sequence comes from Sinocyclocheilus anophthalmus, assembly GCA_018155175.1. Classification (NCBI taxonomy): domain Eukaryota; kingdom Metazoa; phylum Chordata; class Actinopteri; order Cypriniformes; family Cyprinidae; genus Sinocyclocheilus; species Sinocyclocheilus anophthalmus. Next base: position 73,036 of record JADLZN010010736.1, read on the forward strand.
AACAGAATTAGCTGAACACTGTTAGTCTACACAAAAGGAAACTAATTGGAAATAATTTTGTACTGTAATGTAACCATGGAGCATGTAACAAATTCTAAACAGTAGAAAGGTGTCATTCTCGTTTTGTAAAGACATTTTATGGAATTGTGTAATGCTGTCTGTGTTTTTTAGGTCATTGTTTTACGAGTGACTTGTTGAGTGAAAACCTTTAGTGTTATAAAAGAATGAGTTAATTTGAATCATGTATGAAGTGTTTTGGTAGCTTTAGTGCATTTTGAATGTGAAGTTAACTGCTGTGCCACATTGAAAGTTGGTTAAGAGAGCTGTGTGAAGAGTTTCGAAAAGTGACCTACATATTGAGTAATACGTCCTAGCGAATGTAAAAAAAAAAAATTTGAATTTGACTTGCAGCAATGTATTTATTTAAGTTATTTAACAGGTCCCTTGAATTATGAAATTATGACTAAACAGGTTGCTTTTCATACACTGTAAAAAAAATCAGTAAAATTTACGGTAAACAACAAGCAGCTGTGGTTGCCGGAATTTTACCGTAAAAAATACGGTAGCAACGTTTGAGGTTTTACGGTTTTAACTTAAATTTACAGTAAAATACCGTAATTTCATTAACTGATATAATGTTAATATACCAACCTATTGAAGTACTGAAGTCTGTTTTGTAGCTTTGTAATACACTGATAACCACCAAATGCAGGAGGTGATGAGAAAGTCACACGATGAACCAAAGCCCATCACAAGCAGCTTTTAAATAATAACACATATAGAAGCTGCACAGCGTCATTCACACAAACACTAAACACCATCACGGTAACACACATGACCCGGACCATAAACCTCATTTCACAACATGAGGTGTAAACAACACCCTAAATACAAAAACGGATCGAAAAAAATAAGAAAAACAGTTATTTCAACAAAAAATTAACCATTTAACAGGTTTTTACTGTAGCATTTTTACAGTCTTTTACCGTTAAATTCACGGTCATTTTTTACAGTGTACAGTAGTTTGTGTAAATGACTTTAATTATCGCTTCTGTTTGAGAACAATTTTAGAAAAGCATAATATCTCAGGACTTTTTACAACGTTGACAACATCATGGCTGAGAAACCATAGTGGATTAAAGTATGAATGCTGCGTCGATTAAAAGTCAGTCATCAAATCAAAATGTGTAAATGAATTTAAGTATTTAAAAGTAAAAAGTCAACTTTTTAGAAATGTTCTCATTGGAGTGACTTTGAACTTACTGAATTTTTTAATTCATCGTCAGAAGATTTTATAGCTGTTTGATGCTGGAATATAATTGTGTATGTATTGATCTCCAACCATGTTCATCTGCAATGACTGGTGATAAAAACAGCAGTTAAAACGACACGATGCATTAAGAGTAGGCTATTTCTGAACGGCAGTACTAAATGAAAAAAATGTGATCAAAAATGAGAAGAATGTGCACATCGTCATTCTGTCCAGAAAGCATCGTGTTTTCTTTCTGGAGCCTCAGTAAATGTTTTCATCTTCTGTAATAGTTGTGTTTGAGTCTCTCATTGTCCTCCGTGTGAAAAGATGGATCTCATAATCATACGCTCACTGTTGGAAAGGGGTCAAATACGCAGAAGATGCTGGAAAACCAGAGAAAGTGCAGGAGATGAACATCAGGCAGATGAACTGCTCATGAACAGACATCACAAAACAGTCGTGGATCATCCAGGTAATGATGAGTTATTTTGTCTTGTGGAGGAAACGCAAACCTCTGTTATGAATAACAGACAGCATGCAATTTTCACGATGCCACTTATTTTGTTAACATGATGCACATTTAGTATATTCTGCAGGGGTTTGTGATCTTCTGAGCAGAGCAGAATTTCCCCAGAATGAGGTTTGTACTGTAAGCAGCTCGTGTTCTGCTCACCTGCTTCCGTGCGTTTCTGCAGCGCTGCAGCTGCACCGATGCAAAGACTTTCATCTCATTTGTGTATCGGTTTTGCTCACGGATCACAGGCTCAGTGTGAACCACTGACGTGCCTGACGTTAAATAGCGGGGCTAGTTGTCACCCTTCACTTTATATTGTTCAGTGGGGTTATTTAATGAAATTTAACAAATTGGTATTCCTTTAGATTTATTTTATTCTATTAGAATGTGTTAAAATTACAGCATATAAGACATGTGACAACTTGCCCCTAACCTGATTAAAATACTCTTGTTCTGACAGCACAGTTCAATCTTTAAGTCTGAATCTACCTTCTGACTCTTGTCTGATGTCAGTGTGCTTTTGTTGTGTCAAAATATTGGGAATTAAAATAACAAAACAAGCATTTGTGTAAGTTTGACTCATAGTTACTGAGATACTGCGATTCTAGCCTCGGTTTCCCCTTTAATATACTGTACATGTGTGAGTTTGTCATCAGTAAAAACACTTTTAACAGATGGATATCTCCTGATGAGTCACTGGTGTTTATTCCTCCTTTTTAATGCTAAAAGTTCAGAAAGAGACGCTGAAGGATCGTGTGAATCTAGAAAGATCATTGTACTTACAGCTCATGAAATGATGATCTGTATGTCTGTCGTCTGAGCCTCACGATGTCAGCTTCACCTGCAGCTCCGCACTCAGTTATTATTTCATAACATTTGGAGGAAGAACAGAAGTCAAGCTTATCTCGCATTCAACACGACACGCGCATGCATGACGGCAAAAAGGGGAAATAGAAAGTGTAAATCATCTTCCCCTCCTACTGTGAACACACACACACACACAAACTCACACAAACACACACACACACAAACACAACAACAAACACACAACAGCCCGCACACCACCAAACCACACACCCACACACACACACACACCAACTCACTCACGCACCACAACACACACACACACACACACACGCACACAACACACACACACACACACACACACACACACACACACACACTCACACACACACACACACACACACACACACACAACACATCCACACACACACCACCACCACCACTCACACAACCACACACACACAACACACACACACACACCCACAACACACAAACAACACACACACACTCCACCCACAAACACACAAACAGGTTGTTTTTGTGAAAAGTGGGACATCCCATAGGCGTAATGGTTTTTTATACTTTACAAATTGTATTTTCTATTGCCCTACACCAACCGTACCCCCTAAACCTACCCCTCACAGGAGACTTTGCTTTTCAGGATTTTCATAAACGCCATCGGCTGTGATTTATAAGCGTTGTGAAAAGGGGGGGGACATGGTAATGCCTGAAAAGTCACCTCTCCTGTAATACGGTCATTACCTTTGTCATATACAAATTTTATGTCCCCATTTGTACAAAACGCGCACACAACACACACACTCTATCTCACACATCACACAATCTAAACACACACACACACACAAACAACACACAAACACACAAACAACACACACCACACACACACACACAAACACACAGACATACAAATAGAGAAAACACACCACACACACTACACTATAAATACACAGAGAAATACACACAACACACACACAAACACATACATCCACAAAGAAAAACACACACCCACACACACACACATATACAGACCATAGAGAAAACACACACCCACACACACACTCACTCACACTCAAACACACACACACAAACACCCGCACACAAACACACACACACACACAAAACACCCACACACACACATTATACATACACATCGGAAAACACCACAACACACACACAACCAAAATTACACACCACCACACACACACACACACAAACACAAAACACACACACACACACACACATATACTCTCTCACACACACACACACACACACCCAAACACACACACACACACACAGACTACCAACACGACAAACACAGAAAACCACACGACCACGCGAGCAACAGGGATTCTGTAAAATAAAAGGTTAATGCCATTGATGGTTTCATGAATCCTTAACATTCAACGTTCTTTGGGAACCAGAATGATTCTGCTGTGGTATTGCTGTTGGAATCGTTATTTTCAAGAGTGTGAGTGAAACTTTGCATGCTCATGTCGTTCATATGACGTGTGTGTGTTTAAAGTGTTCTGGGTTAATGCTTATCTTCTCTGTGACTGACACGTGTCTCAGCTGACACATGAATCCTGTCAACACTATACAATTTATGTGTAGTCATCATGGACTTTCCCGGCATGAACAACGGCTGCTTTCTGATTGGCTGTATCGCGGCATGGTGTGTCAACGCATCGGTCCGTGGACTCTGGATCATTGGGTAAATGGCTCTGAAGCATCTGTGTTACTGTTTTTTTTTTTTTTTTTTTTTTTTTTTGCTCAGGGCGTATGTTCATCGGTCATGAAGCAGGAGGACATCTGCAGTGTGTGTCCAGTATGAGATGATTTATGAACGACCCCAAACTTTGGCTTTAAAACTGTCCATTTGTAATTTAATTAATTTCTGCTGAGATACAGTTCTGAAATGATTTAGATACAAATGAAAACATCGATGCAGTGTGAAGATCAGCTTCATTTCTCATTCATTTAGAATCGTCATCAGTGAGTTATTGAATGACTAAACGTTCAATGAGTGAATAAATAAATATTAATCAGTAAACATCTGTACATAACATTTTTTAATTACAATTTTGACTCATTAGTAATGTTTCATTTGTCTTTTTCCCTGTTGTTAATGTGCAATTCTAATATGGTGATATTTATATTTTCATTTAAATTAATTATTTACTTTTAGTTATTGCATTTTTTAAAAACAGACTAATGCAAGGAACATTTTGTCAAAACCTCTAATAAATTACATAAAAAACAACATTATTTTGTTTAATGTTCAGCATTAAATGCTTAATGTTCAGGTTTTGTAATCAACATTTTTCTTCAGAATCGTGGGATAATTGTAATCTCTACTCGGCTAACAAAAATATGTTCTAAGAACATTTTCTATTAAGAACATAATATTTGTTTTTGTGATATTATATTAATCTATCTAAGGAACTGACAGGAGAGCAATGTGTGCCACAGCAAGCACCTTTACTGACTCGACTCACACACTGCGCATGCGCACCGCACCCTGCATGCAATCATCCTATCGCTGCAATTTCCATGAACATCGTTGCAATGCTTTCTGCTAACATTCCAAAAACATTCAGCAAAAATAATAACATCATAAGAACTTTATTCTAAGAATGTTCTGTCAATATTATGAGAACTTATATCAAATAACAATAATGTTCCATAAACATTTTTTAAGAATATTTTGTCCTTACATTTACATTTGCAACCTTTGAAGTGAGTGAAAGTTATGTGAACGTGTTAGCTGGCTATTCAAACAAACAAACAAACAAACAAACAAACAAACAAACTCCTGCGGCTCTTTGCAGTCACGTGACTGATCAGGAGGTTTAAACGCAACAGGTGGGAAGTTTAAAAAAGTTTGTTTTGGAGGCCAAACCAGGCAAATGAACTAGTGGACGGGGATTATATTTTCATGTTGATTTGGTTTATTTGAGAACACAAACCCGTGAAGGAGAGGAGCACCAACCCATCCACTGATCAGCTGACCATAAGCGCTGCTTTAGTCCTCGACTCTGTCTGTCTACATTCACAACACAGACGGAAATGCAGGGGATTTTTACTCGTGCTTTTAACCATTCAGGCGTGGTTGATTCCTGTGTTGAGCTCTCGAGTGTGAATCCTGATATCAGCGTGTTTGAGAGGTTTTAGGTGTGCATGGAGCTCTGAAAGCATGCTTGTCTTGAGATGTTTACAGTCACCTGAAGTTGGGATGAGAGAGAATCGGTGTGAAATGATACTGTGTTGCATGAGAGCGCGAGAGAAGCAGTTCCAGGCACCTGCTCGAAATTTTGTCAAATCAGACTCATGCAACCAATCAACAAGCTGTTCAATAACTAAACACAGTAATATTGGGGACAGGGGTTCTTTGTTATAAAATATGTGATTGCACCTTGCTTAAAAACATCGCAACTTAACTGAAGTCAAAAAATTTAAACAAAATTAGGAAGAAGGCGTAATTACACTGTTTAAACCAGGGGTGCCCAAACTCAGTCCTGGAGGGCCCGGTGTCCTGCAGAGTTTAGCTCCAACCCTAATCAAACACACCTGAACCAGCTAATCAAGCTCTTACTAGGCATGCTAGAAACTTCCCGGCAGGTGTGTTGAGGCAAGGTGAAGCTAAACTCTGCAGGACACCGGCCCTCCAGGACCGAGTTTGGGCACCCCTGGTTTAAACCCTTTACATGTGTGTCTGTGATGTGCGGCGCTAGAGGGCGCCGCGGAATATTGGACCCTTCAGCGTCCACTCACGTGACTCATCAACACTAGAAGAAAGGTTCTAAAACACAATTTAGAATTCTCAGTTCAGTTCACACGTGCTTTATTGGCATGACATGTAAAGTAGGTATTGCCAAAGCACTCTCTCTCTGTGTGCACGTATGTGTTTGTGAGCATCACTGACTGCAGTCTTTTCTTTCATCTCATAAACAGTGAAGTTGTGTGTTCTTGTCCAACTTTCTGAAGTCAGATGCTTTCAGATGTGGATTGTTTTTTTCTCCGTTTCCTCGCAGTGAGTGCAGATGGTGAGGAAGGAAGTGTTACTCGTTTGTCATGATTCAGTTCAGATCTCACTCTTCACTGCCAGTATAAAAGCTTCTGTTACTGACTGCAATATTTTGAGATTGTAATGGCATTTCAGACTGGATAATGTTTTGTTAGCTCAGAAGGCCCTTCCAGTTTTCTCTTTCAGTTCCAATGCACTTATTTTTAATCTGAGATTGATGTAGTTTGTGGCATGACCAAATACAGGCTCTCTCGCTACTGACATCAGAATCAGACTTTACTGACCGTCAGAATGCAGTGTGAAGTTTAATTATGTGTAAGTAGTGTTCGGTTCATCCTGGAGAATGGCTAACACAGATGTGAAGAGGGTGAGACATGATGATAGAGAATGAAAAACAACGGTTTCAAAGGAAGGTTCCAAAAAAAAGGACGAGTGTAAGTTTGTTGTGAGAAGAAGAGAAAGAATGAGTGAATGTGCCTCAAATTTTACATCACAAAGCAATGCTATGGCGGATAATGGACTGAAATTTATTGCAAGGCTTTATCTGCTACTAGTTTATTTAGTTGGTAATTGACTAATTTAATTTCTGAAAGTCAATTCTAAATCTTGCTCGGATTAAAGTAGCAATATAGAGTAGTTACTTGAAGAGTGGGGTTTAAATTCACGTTTTCGGAGCAGCAACATTCGCCATTCCCAGATAAAGTCAGTGATAATTAAACATGCATGCAGACATAAGCATACAGATGCAGACACCTGCAGACATGCACATACAGACGCAGTCACACTCACATACATGCACAGACACCTGCAGACACATGCATACAGACGCAGACACCTGCAGACACATGCATACAGACACAGACACCTGCAGACACAAGCATACAGACACAGACACCTGCAGACACAAGCATACAGACACAGACACCTGCAGACACAAGCATACAGACACAGACACCTGCAGACACAAGCATACAGACACAGACACCTGCAGACACAAGCATACAGACAAGACACCTGCAGACATGCTTTTTTCAACGCTGAGGAGACACACACACACACACACAGACACCTGCAGACACAAGCATACAGACACAGACACCTGCAGACATGCTCAGATGCCTGCAGACACACACATACACACACACAGACACCTGCAGACACAAGCATACAGACACAGACACCAGCAGACACAAGCATACAGACACAGACACCAGCAGACACAAGCATACAGACACAGACACCTGCAGACACAAGCATACAGACACAGACACCTGCAGACACATGCGCAGACACCTGCTCCGTCAGCGTCTGCAGCAGCTGCTCATGCGTCTGTGTGTTGTGCTGATGCTGATGTGATCGTCTGTCAGCAGCATGTTGATGAAGTCTGTAAACTATAATTAACACCTGCTGAGATGAATAGATGAACTTCATTAAAATGCTTTGTTCCTGCATAGCTCTTATGATTTGATCAATAATGCTAGAATTGTTACATACAGAAAGTGTTTTTGTCACTTATTAAATGTCAGCCTCTGAATCATAATGCATAAAACTCAAAAACAAACAAAACACTTTCAGTTTTTCGACTTCAGAATTTCATGTTTAATTCAATGCGTTATTGCTGTTTTTGTGTAACTGTTTGTGAAATTGACTAGCAATTTCTGAGTGAAAATGTTTTCTAAAACAATACAAGAAAAAAATGTCAGTGCAGTAATTGTTTGATCGTGTCCAGTGTTCTGGTTTTAACACTGATGTTGTGCCGGTGGTGTGTAAACGGATCAATATCACACATCTCAACACAGACCGTCTCACACCTGTCTGTTTACTGCAGCTGAGAAATATTGATTAACAGCTTAATATATCAATGCGTTTATGGATTTATTCCACTGCTGCTTTATAAAACACATCCTGTAAGAGTCATCAGTGACAATGATCTGATTAAAAGAATATAGACTCTTATTACTCTCAGTGAAGCGAATCATTCTGCTGATTTATATTTGATGATTCCTTCAGATCAGCTGAATATTTGATGCGTAGGTGAGTGCTGGCCTTGATATGATTGAACACATGTAATCAAGCTGTTCTGTCTGCAGTCTGAGGAGATACAATAAATCACTTCAGTCTGGAATCAGAGTGTCATTATTGTTTTGTTTGAATGATTATGTAATTGATCTGGCTGTTGTGTTTGGTGTCAAAAGCACTTAATGAACATGTTTATTAAAGTGTGTGTGATAGAATCAGCGAGCGTCTATGAGCTTCATCTGTTGACTCTGAATTCAGTCGATGCAGGATTTACTGTCAAACAGTTTCGGTTGGAAATTTCACAATTACAAAGAAACAACAAGTAATGCATTGAATTAAACGTGAAAGATTTAAGTAGAAAGACTGAAATTTTTTTATGTATAATATGTACTCCAATAATCTGTTTTGACAGTGCATGCACAGTGAAGGAATGATTTGAGTTGAGGAGTGGAAAACATTAGACTTTCTTTCACAAAATGATCGTTCTGTCATCATTCACTCACCCCTCATGTCACTCCAAACCCGTATGTTGTTGTTTTGTTCCTTTTGAAGAACTTATTGCATCTCTTCTCTGCACTTCTCTGAAGGAATCAGATGTTTAGTGTGAAGAATAGACTGAAATGTGAGACATTTGGCTTCAGAAGATTTGAAATATAGTGCATTAATCATATGGATTACTGTTATGATACATTCATACCATTTTTGGAAGTTGACAGACATACTTTTGTCAAATGAGCTATGTGACGATTCTTCAGAACTTCTCCACTGAAGAATAATGTGATCCGTTTTTGCAATGACATGACGACGAATACAGTAAATGGTGACATTTTTCATTTTTGGTTTACTTTAATCCATAGTTAATGATTAATTCCTAAAAGTATAGATAATGAAAGTAGAAATGTCTCCACATGTCCCTAATATTACTATGACTATGTAAATGTTTGGACAAAAACATCCCTAAAATAATGTTTATGGAACGTTCTTATAACATTATTAATATTTGAAATATGTTCTTATAAGGTTCAGAGGAAATGTTCTTAGAACAATGTTCTTGGAACGTCCTCATGATGTGTGTGTGTGTGAGTGAGAGTGAGAGAGAGAGTGTGTGTGTGTGTGTGTGTGTGTGAGTGAGAGTGAGAGAGTGTGTGTGTGTGTGTGAGAGTGAGAGAGAGTGTGTGTGTGAGTGAGTGAGAGTGAGAGAGAGTCGTGTGGTGTGAGTTGCGGTGAGAGGGTGTGTTGTGTGGGGTGTGAGTGAGAGTGAGACGATAGTGTGTGGGTGTATGTGTGTGTGAGTGTGTGTGCGCGCGAGTGTGTGTGAGTGTGAGTGTGTGAGACGTGACGAGAGAGTGTGTGAAGATGTGTGAGTGAGAGTGGACGAGAGTGTGTGTGTGTGTGGGGGGTGGTGTGATCATTGACCTGTAGTGAGAGTGAAGATGGAGAGAGTGTGTGTGTGTGTGTGGGAGAGTGAGAGAGTGTGTGTGTGTGTGTGTGTGTGTGTGAGAGTGAGAGTGAGAGTGTGTGTGTGTGAGTGAGAGTGAGAGAGTGGGTTGTGAGTGAGAGTGCGAGAGTGTGTTGTTTGGGTGAAGAGGGAGAGAGAGTGTGTGTGATGTGTGTGGTGAGAGTGAGAGAGGAGTGTGGGGTGTGTGTGTGAGTGAGAAGTGGGGGGGGGGAGAGAGTGTGTGTGTGTTGTGAGTGAGAGTAGAGGTGAGTGTGTGTGTGTGTGTGTGGGTGTGTGCGTGAGAGTGAGAGGTGAGAGTGAGAGCGTGGGTGTTGTGAGTGATGAGGAGTGAGAGAGGTGTGTGTGTGTGTTTGGTGTGACGTGAGAGTGAGAGAGTGTGTGTGGTGTGTGAGTGTGAGAGGGTGTGTGTGAGTGATGTGAGTGAGAGGTGAGAGAGAGAGAGAGAGGTGGTGTGTTGTGAGTGAGAGAGTGTGGTGAGGAGTGTGTGTGTGTCTGTGGGAGTGTGAGTGAGAGAGTGTGCGTTTGTTTGTGTGTGAGTGAGAGAGTGTGTGTGTATGAGTGTGTGTGTGTCTGTGTGTGTGTGAGAGTGAGAGTGTGTGTGAGACTGTGTGTGAGTGACTGTGTGTGTGAGTGTGTGTGTTTGTGTGTGTGAGAGTGTGTGTGTGTGTGTGTAAGTGAGAGAGTGTGTGTGTGTGTGAGGAGAGCAGAGCTGTGGTGTGAGTGAGCGTGAGAGAGTGGGTGAGACTGGTGTCTTGGAACGTGTGTGTGTGGTGAGTGAGAGAGTGGTGTTGTGTGAGTAGGGAGAGAGAGAGGTGGTGTGTGTGTGTAGTGAGTGGAGAGTGAGAGGTGTTGTGTGTGGTTGTGAGGAGAGTGAGTGTGTGTGGTGTGTGTGTGTGTGTGAGTGAGAGTGAGAGTGAGAGTGTGAGAGCGTGTGTGTGTGAATGAGAGTGAGAGAGGTGTGGTGTGTGGTGTGTGAGTGATGAGGAGAGAGTGTGTGTGTTGTGTGAGGAGAGTGATGAGAGTGTGTGTGTGGGAGTGGTGATGAGTGAGAGGAGAGCAGTGTGTGTGTGAGTGAGAGAGTGTGAGTGATGTGTTGTGTGTTCTGTGTGAGTGAGAGTGAGAGAGGTGAATGTGTGTTTGGTTGTGTGTGTGTGAGTGAGAGATCGTGTGTGAAGGGTGAGAGTGTTGTGTTTGTGTGTGTGTGTGTGTGTGAGTGAGAGAGTGTGTGTGTGAGTGAGAGTGAGAGTGAGTGTGTGTGTGTTTGTGTGTGTGTTTGTGAGAGAGAGTGTGTGTGTGTGAGTGAGATGGGATGAGAGGTGTGTGGGCCCACCAACCACCCACACAACTTGTGTGTGTGTGAGTGAGAGTGAGAGAGTGTGTGAGTGAGAGTGAGAGTGAGAGAGAGAGAGATAGTGTGTGTGTGTGTGAGAGTGAGAGTGTGTGTGTGTGTGTGTGTGTGTATTATTATGTATATAAATCTATATATAAATGGAAGATTACGCCTGTGCGCCCCCCAGCTTCTTACGCGACGCTAGAATGTTTACTGTCTAGGTAGGAAGCACACAAGGTTTTGAGACAGTGGCATGTTCTTACAGCTTACAGACACGTTTATTGAAGCGCTTCGGGATGTGCAACACAGTCTCGCTTCTACCGAATCACCTGAGGCAGTGGTGCGCGCGCTCAGGTGATGCAACAGCCTCCGGAACCCACGCGACACACACGGGGCATGCGATCGTATTCATGCGTCTTCTGGAGCAGCAGATGAATGGAGACGGAGCCTCGGTGCGCGTCTGATGGATTCGAGGGAAACGCGTCTGAAGAGCGTTCCTGAACGCGTTCCCACAGATCAGCGCGAGGAGCGCGTGCAAGCAGAGCTGCTGAAGAACGTGAATGGGTTGGTCTCGTGGAGTGTTCTGGAGGAATATCTCTGTCTGAAGAGTCTGTGTTGGTTTGCGCACGTTTGAACGCACTGGAGCGCAATCGTATCGGACAGTCCGTTCACTGAGAGACTCGTGCAGGATCATCTCGACACATCCAACTTTAATGACACAAATAAAGGTGAGTTCAGAAAATGATCGCTCAAACTTTTTCATTCATCTGATCACAGTGCATCAAGGATAACCATTTAGGAGGCGTCGTGGAGCACAGAAACCAGCTCCACACACACACACACACACACACCCACACACACACACACACACCCAAAACACACACAAGCACTCTCTCTCTCTCTCTCTCTCTCTCTCTCACACACACACACACACACACTCTCTCTCTCTCTCTCTCTCTCTCTCTCTCTCTCTCACACACACACACACACACACACACTCTCCTCTCTCTCTCTCTATCACACACACACACTCTCTCTCTCTCTCTCTCTTCTCTCTCACACACACGCACACACACTCTCGGCTCTCTCTCTCTCTCTCACACCCACACACACACACACTCTCTCTCTCTCACACACACCCACACACTCTCTCTCTCTCTCTCTCTCTCACACACACACACACACTCTCTCTCTCTCTCTCTCTCTCTCTCTCACACACACACACACACTCTCTCTCTCTCTCACACAAACACAAACACACTCTCTCTACTCCCTCTCTCACACACACACACACACTCTCTCCTCTCTCTCTCTCACACACAAACACACACTCTCTCTCTCTCTCTCTCTCTCTCTCTCACACACACCACACACACACACACAAAACACACACAAACACACACACACACACACTCTCTCTCTTCTCTCTCTCTCTCTCTCACACACAAAACACACACACACACAAAAACACACACACACACTCACACACACACACAC
>JADLZN010010736.1:90955-230071 GCA_018155175.1 Sinocyclocheilus anophthalmus
AATATTTGAGTCCATTCAGGAAAAGCCATTCACGGACAGAAACACACCAGAATGCCTGCTGCTTTTACTCCTGCTTGATGAATGATTATTAAAGGTGCTGTATCTTTTTTTCCCCTCTGTACTAAGGCTTAAACATACCATAATACGTTTGCAGATATTTAGGAAACATGCTAAGTTCGCATACTTGTTTCTCTGAAAAACAACACTCCAGCTCTGATTGGATGAGCTGTGTTTGAAGTCATTTCGAAGATTGCAGATAAACATACTCTGTATTAACAGTATTAAGACACTATTAATCTGTATCACTGCATCACTATAAACAGCTGCAATTACACTAATTATACTAAAAAAGGAATAGTGTATTCCTATTAAATATAATCAATAAAGTTAATGGTTTATTGAAGCATGTCTAAGAACGGCCCTTCACTGTAACTCACATGATGCTCTGTGTCTATGGAGCACCTGTTACTGTGTGTGTGTGTGTGTGTGTGTGTGTGTGTGTGTGTGTGTGAGAGAGAGAGAGATTGGGTGAGTATTTTGAGACTCTCAGTCTGAAGCAGAAGCAGTGCTCTGAGTGTCTTGACTGGTCAAGTGGGAGCAGTGGTCCAATGTGTTTTGATTGGTCAAGAGCAGCCTTATGAAGGTTCTGATTGGTCGGGCAGTGTTCCATGCATTCGAATTGGTCAGGCATGTCCCGATTGGTCAAGAGTGGCATTTCAAGTGTTCTGATTGGTTGAGCAGCGTTCCGAGTTTTTTGATGGGTCGTGTGGAATTCTAAGTGAACTGATTGGTTGAGTGGAACTTTGAGGGTTTGATTGGTCAAGTAGCATTCAAAGTGTTCTGACTGGTCGAGCATTTGTTCGAGTGTTTTGATTGGTCAAATGGCATTCTGAGTGTTCTGATTGGTCAGGCGGCAGCGGTCCTAGATTCTGATTGGTTGAGAGTGGCATTGTGAGTGTTCTGATTGGTTGAGCAACGATCAGAGAGTTTTGATATACAGCCCAGCGTCTCGATATTCAGTCCCTGTTTGTGTGGCTCTGCTGCTGGGGTGTGTTTCAGACGACTGTCAGTCGGTGGATTTCTGATTAGCTTTTGTTGATTGTGTGGAACTGAACATAATTACCGAGCACACTGTGTGAAATGTCAATGACCTGATATGAACTCCATGCTTATAGCACTGTTTTAAACTGAAGCTGGTTTACCTTCTTGTGTAACTGTTGTGTGGAAGTCTGAATATCAGTCATGTGATAACCTGCAGACCAATCACAGTGTGTGTGTGATTCTTAAAATCATGCAGACATTTATCTAGTCCATTGTTTAGTGTTATTTATGAATCATTTTCACCGTTGAGGACGTCTGCAGAGGGAGGTGTTGTCAGATTCAGCTCACTTCAGGACACAATTACCAGGCAGCTATTTGCAGTGGGATTGTTTATTAGCAGGTGGGATTAATTACAGGGTGAGACAGGAGATAGAGAGAGATAGAGAGAGAGCGAGAGATACTGTGTGTGTGTGTGTGTGTGTGTGTTGCCCACTCAGAGAGATCAATCCTGAGCTGCTATTCATAGACACCACACCAACTTCACCACTGAAGACTGTCTGTCTATCTGTCTGTCCTTCAGTTCTCACACTCACACACACACACACACACACACACACACACACACACACACACACACACACACAACTCTTCCTCTCCTCACCACCACACACACACACACACACACACACTCTCTCTCTCTCTCTTCCACACACACACACACACACAAACAAAAAAACACACACACACACACACCACACACACACCACAAACACACACACACAAACACACACACACACACACCACACACACTCTCTCTCTCTCACACCCACACACAAACACTCTCTATCTCTCTCACACACACACACACACACACTCACTCTCTGCTCGCACACACACACAACACACACACACCACACACACACAGACACACACACAAAAACACACACACCCACACACAAGCACTTCTCTCTCTTCTCCCCACACTCCACAACACAAACCAACACACACACACACACAACCAACACCCTCATCACTCACTACTCTCCATCTCCTCTCTCCCACACACACACACACACACACACACACACACACACACACACACACACACACACACACACACTCTCTCTTCCTCTCACACACACACACACACACACACACACACACACACACACACACACACACACAACACACACTCTCTCTCACACACACACACCTACACACACACAAAAACACACACTCTCTCTCTCACACACTCACATACACCCACACAACACACACCAAACACACACACACACAAACAAAAAAAAACACACACACACACACACACACACACACCACACCACACACACACACACACACACACACTGATAAATGAGTCATCATGACACATTGGATATCATTGATTAAATGTTTCATTGCCTCTCCTGCGTTGAGCTCAGTGTTCATTTCCTGCCCAGGGAGGAAGTGACATGAAATTCATAAAAAACTTTGTGAATCTCACAAACCCTTTCAAGAACATATTGCTCATATTTCCTGCAAATATACATTTAATTTTTTTTGCATTGACAGTTGAACACATTTACCCTCATATTCTAGTTAAGCTAATGTGAAACAAAGAATACAGTATATTATTTAAATCAAGTATTTATTCATTATTTAGCACATCAACATTTGCTGAACGCTAATTAAAATGATCCAACCATTGTAGTATTCTCTATATTAATACATTAAATCACGCAGGCATTCTTTAGATTTTGGTAGCCCAAAATGAATTTAACTATCCCAAATAAAAAAAGTCATCGGTTGAATTTCACTGTGGATCAGATCAGATAATTTTTCAGATGAGCATAAAAAAAAGAACACTTCTTCAATACCACAGCAAAAACTAGTAGCCATAGAAATATAAGAATATTAGGAGTTGCAAAAAAAAAAACAAAGAGCATTGCAGTAATGATGATGTTTAATTGTCATAAAAACAGTCACAATGCAACAAATCTGAATGTCCTAAAAATAGGCTTAGTTTTCTTTATGCACAATTTAATTTAAACTCTTCCTCTTATTTTGGGCTGTAATGTATATAATGTTGTCGTGTTCATTCATGTAAAACCTCCAGATCTGTGTGTGTGTGTCTGATCCTGTATTTCTGCACGTTCTCTTGCTCTGTTTCTCGTCTCGTGTCTCGTTCTTTACCTCCCCCTGTGTTTCTGTCTCTTTGTTAAACACGAGTGTGTAGGTGTGTTTAGCATGTTATGCAACGTGAGGTGTGTGTTTGTGTGCATTATATGGAGCTCAAAATAGACTGAGCTTATAGATCTTGAGATATTTCTGTGTGTGGATGTGTTGAGTCCCGTAATCACACTGAGCGTTCGCTTGCTTTCTGTCGTTCAGAGCAGGAGCGTCTCTGTGCTTCAGTGATTTTGTGTCACTATTATGTGTTGTGTATCAGACGGGTTGGGGTGTGTTTGTCTGGGTCGGAGCGGCTGTAGGGTTTTACCCCAGTAATGTGTAATTCAGACTGTCCCAGTTCTTCATAACGACCCTCATCAGTCGTGATCTGAACACGTCTCATGCTCCTGTAGGGATCAGCAGACATATAGAGCTCATAATACCACACCCCAGCTCATAGAGACAAAAAATATCATATTCATACAGAAACACAAGTTTGTAATGTAGTACAGTGATTTACAGCAGCAGATTTACAGTGAGCAGAAATCATCATGAGATGCGATTTCTGTGACACTTTTTGATGTCGTGGTTTGTCCATTGATGCCACAGAGCTGAGAAAAGTTTAACTTAATGCAAATGAGCAGCAGTGGCGACTGCCAATAGGAGTGAGAGGTGAGGTCATGTGACCGTCTCCTGTCAGATGCTGTTTGAGTGTCTGTCAGTAAAATGAAGCTGATGATTGCACTGCTCTGTGTGATTGATCTCTGCACACAAGCAGTGTTATTATGATGATGTGTGGAACGGTCCAATTGATTTATATATTGATTATCCATATGATGACCGTGAGATGCAGTTTTGTTAAATCAGAATGACATCTTATGTTAGTTCCAGTAACTTTAATATATCAATTGACATTTGGTCAATGCTTGACCTAATTTAATTCCTAATTTTTGTCATTTCGCGGGATTTGTTCTATGCATTGGCATTTCAAAACCACCAGTGTTTTATTTTTTTACTTGGTTTAACCACAGTAGCATCTCTAAGTACCCCATAAAACAATATTACAGCCATATAACTTACGATTAGTTGTGCCCCTTGACACAAAGACGGCTTCTGTGGCTAAACCAGGTAAAAAAAAACAAAAAACTAATGACTTTGCAATACCATTACCAGAGGTAATCACTCTAATAAAAAAAAAAAAAAGTATTAAATTATGTAAATTCAAATGATTTAACTTAATTAAAATGCTTAAAAACATACAAATCAAGAAATCATTTCATATTTTATTCCTTTTAACTATTGTTCCTGTGTTTCCCAGTTTTGTTCATAAAAATACTTTGAAAATGTCTTTAGAATGACTGACCTAGAGCATCCGGGTTTAGGACTCCCATCTAAATGCAGCATTATTCAGACTCATCGTGTGTTTGTGTCCTGTTTTACTGTGATCAGAGCTGTTCTAGAACATTTCTGAGTTGGTCTGGGATGAATCTCTGATAGAAAGCAAGTGAAGTGTTTGTGGCGTCAGTCCAGGTCATGTGATCAGACAGGAAGTGGTTTGTGTCCCGGTGTAGTGCTGCTGTTCTCCGTCTCTGAGCTGACAGCAGATGGATGAGTGTTTCCTGGGTCAATAGATGTGTGTTTTTAATATTCGTGAGAAGGCCTAGGGCCTTAAACAGGGTTTCTGTGTCCGTGTTTAACTGTACGAGTGTGAGGATTGATGGGATGTTTGTGTGACGCTGAACAGGTGCTTGTGCTCTGGATCTTCTGAGGATGTTTGAATCTGTGTCTCAGAGTTTCTCAGAGCGTCTCAGTGTGTCTTGGCATGTCTCTGTGTGTCTCAGGGTGTCTCAGAGTTTCTCAGAGCATCTCAGTGTGTCTTGGCGTGTCTCAGCATGTCTCAGGGTGTCTCAGAGTTTCTCAGTGTGTCTTAGTTTATTGCTGTGTCTTGGCTTGTCTCAGTGTGTTTCAGAGTATCTGTGTCTCACCATGTTTCAGAGGGTCTCACAGTGTCTGAGTTTTCTCTGTGTGTCTCAGATTGTTTCAGTGTGTCTCACACTTGTCTCAGAGTTTCTCAGAGCGTCTCATGTCTCAGAGTGTCTGAGTGTCTCAGTTTCTCTGTGTGTCTCAGAATGTCTCACACTGTCTGAGTGTCTCAGTTTCTCAATGTGTCTCTGTGTGTCTCAGATTGTCTTGGTGTGTCTCTGAGTGTCTCACAGTGTCTGAGTGTGTCTCTGTGTGTCTCAGTTTCTCAATGTGTCTCGGCATGTCTCAGTGTGTCTCAGAGTTTATTGGTGTGTCTCAGATGGTCTCACAGTGTCTGTGTTTTCTCTGTGTGTCTTAGTTTTTTGGTGTGTCTTGGCTTGTCTCAGTGTGTTTCAGAGTATCTGTGTCTCACCATGTCTCAGAGGGTCTCACAGTGTCTGAGTTTTCTCTGTGTGTCTCAGATTGTGTCAGCATGTTTCAGTGTGTCTCACACTTGTCTCAGAGTTTCTCAGAGCATCTCATGTCTCAGAGTGTCTGAGTTTCTCTGTGTGTCTCAGAATGTCTCTTGTCTCACACTGTCTGAGTGTCTCAGTTTCTCAATGTGTCTCAGATTGTCTTGGTGTGTCTCTGAGTGCCTCAGTGTGTCTCATAGTGTTTGAGTGTCTCAAAGTTTCTTGGCGTGTCTCTGTGGGTCTCACACTGAGTGTTTCAGTTTCTCAATGTGTCTAGGCGTGTCTCAGAGTATCTCTGTGTCTCACCATGTCTCACAGTGTCTGAGTTTTCTCAGTGTGTCTTAGATTGTCTCAGTGTCTCACACTGTCTGATTGTCTCAGAGTTTCTCAGTGTGTCTCAGAGTATCTCATGTCTCACAGTGTCTGATTGTCTCAAAGTTTGTGTCAGATTGTCTCAGTGTCTTTCTGTGTGTCTCAGAATGTCTTATCATGTCTCACAGTGTCTGAGTGTCTCAGATTGTCTGAGAGTGTCTCGTGTGGACTGGAGTGAGTCTCTGTTGTTCCTGCAGGGGCTCAGAGTCATTAATCATGTGACTCACCTGAGCTGTCTGGATGAGGAACATATGACTGCTTCCCTCTCAGACAGGAAACACACACCACTGATTTATAACACACGCATCACATGCTATTTTTACAAGTGCTGCAGTGCTTAACGACCCAATGGCTTATTTTGGAGAATTTTATAATGAGAGTGACGCCTAAACAGTCATAATTTAGTTTTATTTGACTCTTTACAATCAGAACTTTCTCAATCACATAACTCATTCATGTATGTAAATGAGCCGTGCTTTGATTGGCTTTGCTCAGTTCTGTTGTATGTTACTGAGCTCATGGCTGTGTTGTCATGAAGGTTTGTGAATGAATCCAGGTCTGTGTTTTGTTTAGGAAGAGCAAGAGATGAGCGAGACGGAGATTTGTGTGTGTGTCAGGATGTTTATACAGCAGACAGGTTTCAGCTCCGCTCCGGCTGTAAAACACCGTCACTATTCTAGCACAACCCACACACACACACACACCCACACAGACAAACNACCAACACACACACACACACACACACACACACACACAAACACCACACACACACACACACACATCTGTTTGTGTCCTATAGCTTTTAATTTTTCCCAGAGTTCACCTGTACTATTAGTGAGAGTTTTATTTTGTGCGAAGCGGTTGTAGTTGTAGTGGATGTAGTTTTAACGCACTGTAAACAAAGTAATAAACTTAATGTGATGCATACTGGTGGTCAGTCGTGCATAAAATGAGTAAGAATGAGATTTATGTAATAAACGGATGTGTTTTGTATAAGACCCAAATTACTGCTTATAATTTCTCATCCAATAAATGCCAATTGATTATATGTAAGCCAAATCAATCTCACACATTTTACCAAATTGAATGTTGCTTGTTCCACAGCTAGCCATATTTTAATCATGTTCATAGTTTTTAACTGACTAATGTAATTAATTTAATGCTGAGTCTCTGCAGTTTAAATAAATACTTTTTGATTATATGATTTAAATAAAAACAAATAGATTAAAATTCTTAATAAACTATGCCATGATTCATTGTTTGACTGAAACGTGGATACTAATGTGAGGTGTTTCTCTTTTCTTAAGGAATGTGAGTGTGTGCATGTGTGTGTTTGTGTGTGCCTTTACATGTGTGTGTGTCATAATTTCATTCAAGGTCATTCAAGCAGGTGTTCATTAGGTAAATAAGGAAATGGGCGTATGCAAATGTAATTAGTTTGGATCCTACAATGTGGTATACCTGTATGTCCTGCTGATTGGAGGGAAAAGAGGACGCCCACAACACACACACACACACACCACCACCACACACACCACACAATCGGATCAGACACTAACAAACACACACACACACACACACAGGTTTGTTTTTGTGAAAAGTGGGGACTCTCCATAGGCGTAATGGTTTTTATACTGTACAGACCGTATATTCTATTGCCCTACACCAACCCTACCCCTAAACCTACCCCTCACAGGAGACTTTCTGCTATTTCAGATTTCAATACACTCCATTCTGTGTGATTTATAAGCGATTTGAAAAGTGGGGACATGGGGTAATGTCCTGAAAAGTCACCTTCTCCTTGTAATACCTGTCATACCTTTGTCATTATACAAATTGATGTCATCATTTGTCACAAAAACGCGTACACACACACACACAGACACACACACTCTTCACTCTCACTCTCACACACACACACACACCGGTGATGGGAAGATCAGATCGTTTTACTGACACTCTCGTTCAATCTCATTCAGCTCATTCATCATTCGTGATGCTCAAACAGCAGATCTTGATGCTACCAACGTCAAGGTCATGGGTTTGATTCCTTCAATTCAATGGAAGTCGCTTTGGTTTAAAGCATCTGCGAAATACATTCATGTAGAATGTAAAATGAACAACTCTTTATTCGAGCCATTTGTTACATTTTAAATAGTCAAATTCTGTCAGAATAGCCATATTCTGAGTTAGGGAATTATTATAACAACCCATCACTGTCTCTATGTGAAGAGTGAAGACTGAAGTTCTCATCTGTTCTAGATTGATCAGAGTCTCGTTGTGTTTGTGAATGTAAGACTGTTCTAGGTCAGTGACACATGACCTTTGACCTCATCAAGAGCAGACGTGTTTTTCTCCTCCTGTATGGAGTGTAGCATGTTCTGTAGCTCAGGTCTCACAGGTCAGTGAGTGCAGTGACTGAATGTGACGTCTGATCTCTGATAGCGGGTCATTAAACCGTTCATACAGTCACCAGCGCTGTGGCCTCTCGTTAAAAACTCCTCGTTTACTTCACATCGTGTGTGTGTGTATGTGTGTGTATGTTGTGTGTGTGTGTTATGTGAGTGTGTGTGTATAACACTTAATGATCAGCGGTCGGATGCATTGCTTGCGTGGTTTGGCAAAAGGCCAACCGAGTCGAGATTTTGAGAAGTTTTGATTGCAGGCTTTGTTATTGTGGGAAATCTGAGCACAGTTTGAGACATTGTTGAAACTCTAGTGTAGACGCATGTGAGACTACTGGAGTCTTTTTGTGAGACAGAAACATCTGAGACGCAGAAGACTCATTTGAGAAACACTTGAGACATGAATGTAATGTTCTGTATCTGCAGGTGTGTGTGTGTGTGTTCAGTGTGTGTGTGTGTTTGGCTCCAGCAGCGTCTGTGGGACCTGGAAACCCACAGACAGCAGCACTGAAACCTTCGTATTGTCCTATTAATGAAAACATGATTTAATGTGTGTATTCATCTGAGACTGTTGACTCCATAGAATGTAGCTGATTTACTGTGCTTGTGCGGACGTTTGGACACACACACACACACAACACACACACACACACACACACACACACACAAATACTCGATACTCGTACATACACACACACACACACACACACCACAGACACTAATAGCATTAAATGCATGGTTCAGCTAGAATTGATCATTCTGTTATCATTTACTCTCCATCATATCTTTCCAAACCTGTTCAAACACAAAAGGAGATATAAACGTAAACATAATATTGGACCCCATTGACTTTCATAGTATGAACAAAAAAGGCATTGAAATAAATAATGACAGTGATCATTTTTGGCTGAACTGTTCCTTTAACCAGAACTGAGATCTGAAGAGCAGAATGAATGAATTACTCTAAACCCCTTAGCAAACAAGGGTCAGACAATCATACCAACACAAGCGTTCACACAGATGAGAACAGGCCGCGTATGCTTCTCTACTGTAAGTCGGCGTAAATGTTATGATGACTGCAGCATCACACGATCACGAGCAGGACCGATGCAGTGCTTGAACATCACTGTGTGTTGATTTGTTTGTTCTCCATTCAGAGCAGCTCATTCTTTATGTGCAGCTACAGGAGGATTTATTACTAACCCGTTTATTTAGCTTTCACCCAGTGGTCCACCTTTACCAACCGCTCAGCAAAATAAGTTTATTTTTGTTCATCTGTATGAATAGATAAATGTGTGCAGGAATAACTCTTTCCAGAGACTTAAGAAAAAGTGTTTGAGAACTAGGTGTTCTTCTTTAAACTAGTTTAACTTGATTTCTCCGACAGGAACCTGTGTGATCATTAACTGTCTCTCATTGTAGGTGGGTCCAAAGCCATGACATCAGAGGAGGAGGGGCCTGCCGTGGTGGGGGCGGAGCCACCCATGGACCTGTGTGCCTCTCCTGGCTGGGATGGGCTTGTTGAAGAAGAGGCGGAGCCTGCTGAGCAGGAGGAGGCGGGGCCTGCGGAGCAGGTGCAGGTGGCTGATGATGTCAGCAGTGAGTTAAGCGCTCTGGTCGTCCCGTACCCAGAACTAGCGCCCATCGTCTTCTTCTGCCTCAAGCAGACCACGTGTCCTCGCAGCTGGTGCATCCGCATGGTGTCCAGCCCATATCCTTAACAACTGCAGCTGCACCAGTGCTATTTTATTCATATTTTAAAGGGTCTGTTTAAATTTTCGTTAAAGTTTTTTTTTGTTATGTTTTTGGCAATTCTATTATTTTTCTATAGTATTTATTTATTTAGTTTTAATATTGTTATGGAAGCTTCTTTCCACCATGGATAAAAACAATAAAAGTTGCAATTATCTGCAACATTTTAAATTTGCATCAAAAAAAAAAATAAATTCTAAGTTTATATTTTGCATTTCTAAATTTTTTTTTTTTAAATGTATATCTCAATTCTGAGTTTGTATTATGAAAAAATCTAATGGTGAGATAAAAAAGTAACAATGACCTTAGATATATTATTATTTAGGAATTTATTTATTTTTAATGCTGGGTGCAATGGGTTCCATATATTTTAGTACTTCAATTTGAACTGAATGAAAATGAGAAATATTGCTTTGACAACTAGCTGAAATAATATATATATATATTTTGAAATATTAAATTCTTTTATGTGTAGATATTTCAAGTTACAAAATGTTTCTATATTAAATTTTTACATTTTATTTATGGTTTTAGTTTAGTATGTGTTAACCAGACCCAAGTTTTGTGTGTCAACATGACAAGTGACAGGACATTTCTTTTTGTCGATCACGTGGTTAATATTTCTGCAGTGTTGCACTGATTGGCCCCGCCCACACTCACATCTCATTGGTCCACATCCCGCTCAACATACCTGCATATTAAGCCCGGTTCATCTGATTGGCTGTATTTGTGTGAGAATGAATAAGCGTCTCATGGCGTCTTCTCGGGACACGTGTTGTTCTGCTAAACATCTTCTCTTTCCCAGGGTGACTTTCAGCAAAACTGAATAATAATGAATCGTCTTCGGTGATGAAATTATAAAGATTAATCAGCGGCCGTCTGCTTCAGTCTGTGTGTGTTTTCGCTCTGAGGTTGAGAATATAATTACAGTGTGTATGAGATATTACACCTTTTAAAGCTTCTCTTATAATGTCTGTTATTTTATCTCAGATGTGGCCAGCCATTTTCAGTGTCAGTCAGTGATGTTATTGCAGTCCAAATCCAAAATCTCAGTGTTTTCTCCAACCACCAGCGTAAAGTCCCCAGACTCCTGCCAAGCACCGTACAGTAACTGATGTGCTCGCTGTAATTTGCATGCATTTGAAAGGCGCACACTTTTATTACTGCAATGCGGGAAGTATTTACAAAAGCAAACAAAAAAAAGTAAGGAATGCATGTGAACATTTGGAATGTGCCATTATTATGGCAGCAACAGGTATGCAATGCAATTTTAAAATATGTATTATATACAGTTATATACATTCAAATTATAAACCAAGCAGTGTGTTACCTTATGCAAATAAGAGGTTGCATTAACTTATATCTGCTAACTTTCCCAGTTTTAATGACATCCATCATTTTTACAGATAAAATGCAAAACAGAAAATCATTTCAAATGTAGTGCTTCTATTTTCTATTTTTAAAACTGGAGATTTAAATAATCAAGTAAGTAGGATGTTATTTCCGTATCGTTGTGTATATTTTGTATCATTGTAAATATGAATTTATTCTTTAAATTCCAAGTGTATGACCACAAACGCAGCTCACGCGGTCAGTTTGTGTGTTTTTGTTTTATTCCAGAATTGTTGTGCTGCTTGAAGTCTCATTTTGGCAGGCGGTTTTAAGTCTCAGTCGTCCTCCGTTCATGCAGATGATCTGAGCTCAGCTGGAGGCGATGAAATGTAAAGTTTGTAGGCTGCTGTGATGTTGTAGAGCTGCTGTAGACCTGCATTGATCGTCTCCTGCTGTTCTTCAGACAGAGATCAATCAAACCAGATCAATACAGGGTGAAACGTCACCTCCTGTGATTGACGTGCCGGATGATCCGCTGTCAGATTATGACGGTGTGACTGTGTTTTCAGTGCGACTTCATGTGAAAGCGGTCGACTGAACGCTGTATGGTCTGTGATTGTTTTCCTCGCTCGACCTCTTCAGCCTCAGTGTTTATGTGCAGAGATGACATCATGACCCGTCTCTCTCTCTCTCTCTCTCTCTCTTTCTCTCAGTGTCTCTCGTCCTCAGCTGTATTCTTCTCCTCTGTGCTCTGGCGTTTCTTCAGCTCCAGCAGTGAATAATGTCTCTAAATGTCAGGCGTCTTTTATTAAGATCAGAACGGCTCTGAAGGTGTTTGTCCGGCTGTCAGACGGTGTGTGTGCTGAAATGATTCCTCTCTGTGTCTGTTTGGGTGTTTCATGTGTCCACTGAACTCAGGTTAGTCTCGTCTGCACTGGTTTGGAAACTGATGATGATAATAGACTCCAGTGGAGGATTTAGTTCAGATAATGGCCTGACAGTCTCTGTGAATGGTCAAATCCGGTGACTAGATCTTCCTCGGAGGTGTGGTTGTTGAGCTCTTTGCTTTCATCTGATACAAACCGGTGTAGTTTAGAGCTGGTGGATTATGGATCAGTGTAGAGTTTGATTCTACATTTGATTCAGAACCACAGTGAAGCACCACAGAGAGCAGACAGATGTGTGTGTGTGTGTGTGTGTCTGTGTGTGTACTGGTATTCCCTACATTATGGGGTCCAAATGTCCAAGGATAGAAATACCAGTAAATTTTGACCTTGTAGGGACATTTTTTAGGTCCCCATGAGGAAACAAACTTATAAATCACACAGAATGAAGTGTTTTGAGAAGCTAAATATGCCTGTAGTTTGTTTTTGTGGCGGGTCTGTGAGGTTTAAGGTTAGTGTAAAGGGGATAGAAAATACAGTTTGTACAGTAGAAAAACTATTACACCTGTGGAATGAACCCATAAAGCATGGAAACCACTGTGTGTGTGATCATGCTGGAGTTTTATTGGGGTTTGTTGAGATGCTGGTTGTTTTGATGTGTGATATTTAAATAATGTTGTCATTGTTGCGAGGTGAAGGAGCTGCTGTGATCGTTGTGTGTTTAGTAGGTAAATGTCATGTAAACAGCATCATTTAGATTCACTGAGACTAGACGAGATGCAATTAACATCCGACTTCAGCTTTACCACTGAAATACAACACACACACAAACAACAAACAAACCGTTTCCGTCAGTATTGAGTGACTCAGTGCGTCTCGGTCTTTCGTCTCTCAGTGTGTTTCTGGAGGAGGTTCAGATCTGCAGATCTGTCTCATACATAAACAAAAGAGCCGTCATTATCCACTGGATCATCAGCTCACAAAATCAGTGCTGAATGTCTGCCGTCAGTGAGACAGTGAGTCTATGCTGAGCGGTTTGAATATCCAGATGATGTTAGCAATAACCTGAAAACCACTCAGAACCTGCCTCAACCACCTAGCAACACTCTCACGACCTTTCAGAACACCCTAGCAACCACCTAACAACATCCTAGCAACCAACTAGCAACACCCTGACGACCTTTCAGAACACCCTAGCAACCACCTAACAACATCCTAGCAACACCCTGACGACCTTTCAGAACACCCTAGCAACCACCTAACAACATCCTAGCAACCAACTAGCAACACCCTGACGACCTTTCAGAACACCCTAGCAACCACCTAACAACATCCTAGCAACCAACTAGCAACACCCTGACGACCTTTCAAAACCATAGACCACCTAACAACATCTAGCAACAACTAGACAACACCTGACGACCTTTCAGAACACCCTAGCAACCACCTAACAACACCCTGGCAACCATGTAGAACACCTGTCTAGCAACACTCTAACGACCTTTCAGAACACCCTAGCAACCACCTAACAACCACCCAGCAACACCCTAGCAACACCCTAACGAACTTTCAGAACACCCTAGCAACCACCTAACAACACCCTGGCAACCATGTAGAACACCTGTCTAGCAACACCCTAACGACCTTTCAGAACACCCTAGCAACCACCTAACAACATCCTAGCAACACCCTGACGACCTCTGAAAACTTTCAGAAACCTAGAAAAAACCACAGAATGCCCCAGCAGGCGCTCTATCATTGTGGCAGCAGGTTTTGCACACACACGCAATAAAATATAATTTTGTGAAGCGTCATCTTGAGCATTGAGATCTCAGTGGATCCGGATGAGCTCCTGAGACTCACATCAGCTCCGGAGAGAGGCGTATGTGAGGTTTTACAACCTCAGGGTGTGAGGTTTGTGTGTGTGTGTGTGTGTGTGTCCGCAGCTCGTCTCATCAGCTCTTGGGATTTTCTGGCTTTATCAGAGCAGATGCAGAGAACGGCCTGATCTTCTGCGCTCTGGAACATCTGCTTTAGATGATGTTCAGCTGGTTTGTGGAGTGTCAGATGTGTCAAAAGTTTGGGGCGGGACTTTCTGTCTGACTGGCCAATCACAGACAGGGGAGTGTCGTTGTTTTCTTAAATTTTTTTTATAGCCATTAATTTTTTCCTGTTCCTTATCTTCATGTTTGTTGCAGTATTCATCACGCTGTAGGCTTGTGGTTGGTCTGTGTGGCTCATCCATCATTAACAGCCTCGTGTTCTCCTCGTCTCTGTTGATCCGCTTTATTTTCTTTTCCAATTTCTTTGTTCTATTTTTTTCTCATTGCTTTCAATTACGACCCATAGCAGCTGTTATTGCCATGGAGATTGAGAGACCCCCCACCCCCACACTAATGTGTGTGTGTGTGGAGGTTTAATCTGAAGCTGTTAACAGTCATCAGCGTTTCTGGTTTCCATTGTTACTCATATTCAGCTGTTTCTCATCATCTCAGATATTCAACATCACATCACAGAAGGTGATTATTCTAGAAAAATACATAAGGACACATTCAGTGAATATTTGCTTTTATTTGTATGTCAGCCGATGTGAACGGTGTTCATCACAGCGCCAAAGACTTAACACTTAAAGACTTAATAGGCGATTCATTTTCAAACATTTTTACATTTTAATTTGGACTACAGCATGTCCTAGATATTGATTGAAAAATTTTTTTATCGTTATTGTTCGGTAACACTTTACAATAAAGCTCCATTAGCTAACATTAGTTAATTAATTAGTTAACATAAACTGACAATGAAAACTACTTAATGTTAATGTTTAATAACACATTATTGAAATCAAAAGTCAAGTCAGTAAAGTATCACCTATTGCTCTTTATAATTCTTTTGCACTTTAATCTGTTTGAAACATTTGTTTACTTTGAATGTTTAAGTACAGTAAAGCAATGCACAAAAATGTGTGGTTCTTTTTGCAATAAGAAAGTTATTATACCTGTTATTATATAACAACACTTTTTTTTGCAACTAAATATTCAGCATTAAAAGCTTCCCGTTTATTCACCGTTAAAAGCTTCAGCAGTTATTGTAACATGAAAATTTGATACCGTCATATGCCTATTATTCATGAGATCATACAATGCATTAAAGGGTGCATTACAAAGCATAATGAATGCATTGAATTACATTTATAATGTATTAGATATATAAAGACTTTCTAAGTCTAAAGGCATGCTATCATAGTTTGTGTTCCACAAAACTAATAATTTGGAGAGAAAAGTAGAAACAAGTTGCTGCAAGTTAAAAGCAAAATGCTCTTTATGGAGGAATGGAAACTAGCGCTGTTTAATTAGTCTTAAATAACAGTTATTTGTGAGTTTTAGCAGGGTCCCATCACTGCGCTGCTATCAGAGGCGCTCGTAGATGTGTTTGTGTGTGAAAGATTAAGAGCTCGATTGATCCGTTTAACTGAGAGATCCAACCGACAGCAGCAGAAATTAAAGAGAAACGATTCACCTGCACTGAACGAGAGAGATCTGAGCGACAGAATGAAAGCGCCGCTGACAGATAACACCAGCGTAGCGCCACAGAGACTAATGAGCAATACAAATCCCGGTAACACTTTCTATGAAGCCCGTATTTATAATATATCTTAAAATACTCCAGAAGTCTGAGATCCGCTAGTGAGCGACGCCTCGTGGTACCATCACAGAGAGGCTCAAAATCACTTTCCAGAACATTCTCGTTCACCATTTCTGGCTGGTGGAATGATTTTCCCACCCCTATCCGGAATGCTGAATACCTGACAATTTTCAAGCGACAGCTGAAAACTCATCTCTTTCAATGCTACTTGACTTCATCTTAAAAAAAAAACTAAACTTTTTCTTTCTCTTTATTTATTCCTTCCCTTTTCTAGCTTGTACTTATTTGAACAATGCCTAAAACTTGGTATTACAACCACTTCTTGTGTCTGTTTGCCTCTTTAAGAAGAATCGCTTTATGTATTTCCCAATTGCAAGTCGCTTTGGATAAAAGCATCAGCAAAATGACTAAATGTTAAATTCTAAGGGTATTCTTAAGGCATTATAATGAATGCATAATGCATTATAAAAAACCTTATAATATGTTGTATCATCTCATGAATATTCATAAGAACAATTTTAATATATTACTTATTTGTGGTTATAGCTTTTAAGAGTATGATGATTTATAACACAATGAACACGTTGCATCCACTTTTACAATGGATTATATTTCTCATAGTTATAATGTATTATAAGTCTCATATCTTGCCATTTTTCTTATGCTACTTTACTTAAAGCAGTCAAAGACCACTTATAAGTAGTAATAATAATAATAATAATTATTTTCTCTCAAACAGCCATACGATCAGATATCAGATCAGATGAATGTGTAATATGACACATTTGCTTTGAACTATTTTTATTGTAATATCAGTTTGATTATTTTGATGGTACCCTTTAAACAGCTGTTGATAAGTGACTCTGCAACTGCATATCAGCCAGCGGTCATTAGAGTATTAGTATGTCTTTACTTTATTTTGATGGTCAACCAACAGATAAACTGATTATAAGTGTCTTTCCAAGTAGTGCATCACAGTTCTGACTCTATAAACATTATTATTGTTATTCTGAATGGGTGTTTTTGGCCGGACAGTGAAGCAGTGAGTTTGTGTGTGTATTATGTGTTGCAGGAACAGATAGATGACGACGCTCAGCTTAGTTTGAAGTGTTCAGTGTTGTGCTGTGATGGGAGTTTCTCTCTGTCACACACACACATTCATCTGATTTTATTTGCGTCTCGTCTTCTTTCTGCGTCTCTCTGAGGAGCGCCCGTCGCTCGCTCGCCTCCCGCTCTTTTCTTACGGTTGCCACGGCAACAGGACGGTTCTGTCTTGAGGAATGCTGGCGGGATTCTGTTGCCATCGGGAAACACTAGAAACGATGGAGATGATCCAAACCCTTTGACTGATGCTGATGTCAGTCACCACAGAAAATAACCGCAGCCTCGTCCATCAGTGTTTACAGTAATCAGCACCACCAGTGTAATGTGTGTGTTGCCTTACCTGGTGAGGGCACTAACAGTTAAGGTTTGATTGGAGAGGGGAGCCGAATACAGCTCAGTTGTAATTAATATACAAGGTGTTGAGTCTCGTTTATAACATGGTGTCAGAAGTATCGAATTCCAGCACAATATGGAAGGACTAAAGCCGCCACAACCACTGCAATTTGAAGGTAACACGGCAGAGAACTGGAAAAAATGGAAAGAAAAATTTGAACTATACATGACCGCATCGGAAGTCGACACGAAAGATAGGAAAATACAACGTTGCACACTGCTACATGTTATTGGAGACGAAGCCCTACACTGTAAAAAAAATTCCGTAAAATGTAGGCAGCTGTGGTTGACGGAATTTTACCGTAAAAAATACGGTAGCAACATTTTAGGTTTTACGGTTTTAACTTAAATTTACTGTTAAATACCTGATATATATTATATATCATATACCATTAAAAAAAAAAAAAAAAAAAATCGGTATAGTGTTAATATACCAACCTATTGAAGTACGGAAGTCTGTTTTGTAGCTTTGTAATACACTGATAACCACCAAATGCAGGAGGTGATGAGAAAGTCACATGATGAACCAAAGCCCATCACATGCGGCTTTTAAACAATAGCATATATAGAAGGTGTACAGTGTCATTCACACAGACACTAAACCTCATCACGGTAAACACACATGAAACTGAAATAATGCAATATACATTCATTTAACAACATTAGATGTAACACACAACCCTAATATACACAACTGATAAAAAAAGAAAAAACTAAGAAGAAACATAATTATTTCAACAAAAAAACATCAAATTTGAAAATTTGGGAATTCTGGGAATGTCAATTTACGGTTATTCACTGTAAATTATACGGTCTTTTTTACTTCCAAAAATGGTCTACTACTGTAAAATTACATGTAATGTCCAATACAGTTTTTTACCGTATATAGTAGGGGAATTTACCGTTAACAGGTTTTTACTGTAGCATTTTTACAGTCTTTTACCATTAAATTCATGGTCATTTTTTTACAGTGGCCCGTCAACACAATCCTAGCATAACATACACATAGACAGGAGGCAGTCTCCCCCCTGTCTTATCCATCTCGTTCGCAGAAACTGAAGACAAACGTGACTAACCTGATCAGGCAAAACCTTACTGGGATTATCGTGTCGAAGATGACGTACTCCTAAAATGTAACTGCATCGTCATTCCCCAAAGTAAACATAGGTTCATGTTACACAAACTCCATACCAGTCACCAGGACACTGAAAAAACTAAACGACTAGCTAGACACGTAATGTTCTGGCCTGGCATGTCAATGCAAATCACTGACCTAATTTCCAAGTGCAGTATATTCAGGAGACGAAACTGCAAGGAGCCCATGGAAGGACATGACATGCCAATAGGCCGTGGCAAAAGGTGGGCTCTGATCTGTTTGAATTTGATTCTGAACAGTACATTACTTGTGGACTACTATTCCAACTCCATAGAAGTGGACAAGGAGAAAAACATTAAAAGCCCAACCATCATTCACATCTGCATTTCGCTAGATATGGTATCCCTGAAGTGATGATAATGGATTGCCCAGCTTATGCTTCAGCTGATTTAGCCTTTTTCAGTCGGTCATATAGATTCAAATACGTTACGTCATCTCAAGGGTACCCACAAAGTAATGGCAAAGCAGAAAAGGCTGTTCAGGTGATTAAGTCACGCTTTAAAAAAGCAAAGGCATTGGCATGGTTGAAGTATGTGAGGCACCACGAGGCACTTATGTGGTGGAAAGTGATGGTCAAAAACTCAGTCGCAATAGAAGACATATCATACAGACCAGCGAACAACCACAAAAGCAAAATAAAAGAGTGTATTTCCCAATTGCCACACACAGGAGAAGAGGGAAGTACTGAAATTGATGCCCAATACAGGGTTACAGAGCCCAGTGTTAATTTTTTTGTGAGACTTTATTTCTGCAATGAAATTATGAATTATGCAAGATTGCAAAAAAAGCGAGATTTTGCATTGGATTCAGCGAATCATGAAAACTGGAGTCATGCAGTGAGAGCAGAGCAGCAGTCCCAGCTCAGAAAGATGATTAAAACTCTGTTGCAACACTTATTTTGATATGCAAAAAATTAATATAGTGCTTTAGCACGAATCCAGGCTTGAGATTTCTGTTTTGCACTGCTCGGTATGATCTCGCTCCGTTATAAGTGCTGTACAGTGACATGATTGTTGTTTTTGAGGTGTTTTAGTGCGTGTTATTTTCCTAATTTAGCCTAGAAAGGTTCAACTTTGATATAATGGTTAAATCACATGCAATTAAGTGGACAATTGTTAAATTGTGGCAAACTATGTTTTAAAGCTTTGTAAACACACTCTTAAATCATGCATTTTATATCTAATTAATTTGACATGAAAATGTTATCTTTCCCCAAAGCCCTGCTTCTGTACATTTGGCTCTGCGTAGCTCTTAGTTTTCCTTTCGTTTGTTCAGATGTTTTGGTGCAGATGTGCAGTGAGTGATCGTCTGCTGCTCCTCAACTTCTAGACTCTCAATTAACTTGATTTAAAAACTCTGCTGTTGCCATGGAGATAAAAGAGTTTAGCTTCATTCAGGCGCTGGGTTTCTGGATGTGTTTCAGTGAGCCGTGACAGACAGACGCTGCTTCATGCGCTCCACTCCTGATGTCATGTCATGTAACGCCTATCAATATATATATATTTCCTCTATGTGGTGAAAATATAATGAAATTCTGCCATAAACTAATGTCATACAGTAACATTTAAAAGTTTGGATTTTTAATGTTTTTGAAAGAAGTCAAATACTTATAAAGACTGCATTTATTTGATCAAAAAAACAGTAAAATTGTGAAATATTATTTTTGAACATTAGTGATATATATATTTTAAATATTTTTTTACACATTATGGAAACTTTAAATTAACCACCAACTATGACTTTTAATTATGAACATCTCTCAACACGTCTCAACACTTTTGCTCTTTTTATTGTTTTATCATCATACCTGCTTAATTTCATGGTAAATCAGTATGTTTTTGTTATTAATTTAAATTTAAGTGACACACAGGTATTACAGTAAAAGTTCAGGATCTCATCATCTCAGATCTGCAGGTAGTTTAGCTGTGTTTTTGGTGTGTGTGTGTGTGTGTGTGATATATAACTGCAGTGTGTCTCCGGATCGTCCTCAAATACTCTATTTTCCACTCCGGCTCAGTGAGGATTCTGGGAAAGGCCTTCATTATTGTGTTGGCTTCAGTCAGCGCTCGTGAGCTTCTGCTGGAGCCGCTGTATAAACAGAGCCTGAGTCCTCTCTACTGACCCCAGATCAGCGTCGAGTGACACCAGAGCTGGATTCACCCTCATGACGGGACAGAAGCGCTGATGAAGGTTTCATGCGGTCGTAATGAACTCGTTCTGTTTAATGTGCCTTCACTGCCTGTGAGTGTGTGTGTGTGTGTGAGCCGATATTCCCTGTGTTATGGGGAATAAATATCCCCACAAGGGTAGTAACACCAGTAAAAGAGGTAGGGTTAGAGTAAGGGGATAGAAAATACAGTTTGTACAGTAGAAAAACCATTAAGCCTAAGGAACGAACCCATAAAACATGGAAACCACTGTGTGTGTGTGTGTGTGTTTCCTCAGGACTGAGTGTTCACTCTAATGATGTGGTGTTTGTGAATCAGCTGGAGCTTTAGCTGTTTATGGTTCAGCATTAGTTTAAGTGAGCATGCGAACGTCTGCTGGGACTTTTTCAGTGTCACAGATGGAGATGTGAGTTAAAGGAACTAGTAAATTATATTGAGGCATTTATAGTAAAAAAAAAAACTCCATACTGACCATATTTCAATTGTAGTTGTGGTTCATTGAAGCAGCATGATGAATCCTCGGGGCATCTGCAGCACAAATAGCATTAAAGGTCCAGACACTACAGGTGCAAACATTGTTTGATTGTTTTTATTTTTATTTTGTTTTGCACTGGTCAATGTTGAGATTTTTTGGTCTGTTTTGCTTCCGTAGCATGTCTCTTCATTCAGACTAGTGGAAAGAAAACATCCAAAATACACATTTAAGTGTTTATTCTATTGCACTTTATCTATTTTTGTCTGTAGACTTCAATTCTAATCCTTTAAATAGTTTTTTCTCTTACAAACAGCTAACTTTACAGTTTTATTCCTAGCTATATTCTGAAGGCTTTTACTGAGTGGTTTGTTCATCCATCCATCCAAAATATATGCAAATGAGTGCATATTCCATTAGATCATCTCTCATTTGCATACTTAAACATAACTTTTCAGAAAGCTTGTAATATAAAACACTTGTCATAATGTACCATGATGAATCAGCTGCTGAAGTGTGGTGAGATCTGTTCACCTCCAGCATCTTGCCTTGAAAGAAATAACTTATCATTCTTGAATACTGACTAAATGTGTTTGTAAACAGATTGACGTGTTGGTGTGTTGAACCTGGTGCTGCTGGATGAATGAGGTGAGCGCTTCACCTGAGGAGGTGTTACTATGGTAACGGAGCAGCTCCACTGCCCACCTGTGCCTCACGTTCACTGCAGCTTACCTGACATTCGTTTGAACTCTTTGAACATTTGAGGATGATATTATAAACATTAGTTTTAAAGAAAGGCATAATTTTCTCCCCCTCATTTGGTTTCAAACCTGTATGACTGTCTGTCTTTCTTTCCTCTGTGAAACACTAAAGGAGTCATTCAGCAGAATGTTCACGCTGCTCTTTTACAGCGCATGAGCTGATGCTGCTGAGCTCCAGGAATTAATTCAGTATCGACTCAGACTCTGTGTTTTACGCCTCGAAACTCTGTAAAGCTGCTTTGGAACAGTAAACATTTTGACGAGCGCTAGACAAATAAACAAATAAACGCAGATGAAGACGAATCCTCGGGAGCTGGCACTCATCTGGTGACACACCTTCATGCAAACACACACAGAACTCATGCAATCTGTCCACATAGTGTTCATTTTTATCATTTTTATTTATTTAATAGAAAAATAACACTGGTTCACTTCAAAAAATCAACTTCAAACTTTCAAATGGTAGTGTATGATTTATGTTTTTGAAAAAAGTCTCTTCTGCTCACCAGGGCTGCATTTATTTGATAAAAAATACAGTAAAAACAGTAAAATTATTACAATTTCAAATAGCTGTTTTCTATGTGAATATGTGTTAAACTGTAATGTATTTCTGTGATGCGCAGCTGTATTTTCAGCATCATTACTCCAGTCTTCAGTGTCACATGATCTTCAGAAATCAGTATAATATGCTGATCTGCTGCTCGAGAAACATTTCTGATTATTATCAATGTTGAAAACAGTCGTGCTGCACAATAATTTTGTGGAAACTGTGATATATTTTATTTTTCAGGATTCACAGATGAATAGAAAGTTCAAAAGAACAGCATTTATTTGAAATAGAATTGATGTGATATGCATATATTAGCGGTTCATACTAACACATTCTCTCTCTCTCTGTTGGTTCATTCTGACAGAATGTGTTGGTTTATTGGTTGTGGTGATGTTTTCTCTTTGTCTGCGCTGTGTTCTCCTTAACTGGTGTACGTGGTTCGAGCGAGTCAGTATGATGGTGATCCTGCTGAACTGTGTGACGCTGGGGATGTACCAGCCCTGTGAGAACATCGACTGCTCCTCCGAACGCTGCCAGATCCTGCAGGTCAGTCTGAAACAGAAACCTGATTCTTCGGCAGAAGCCTGTTAATGAGCTTTTCGGTTCATTGATCAGCTCTTTCTGATCTCGTGAGGTTTCAGCATGTTAACTAACCCATTAAACGCTTCAGATCTAATATTCAAACACACACTCAGATGATTCCGGATCATCAGCATCATCTAGAGACTCGTCATCAGAGCTTCATGTTAATTAGCTGATCATTAGACTCTGTTGATGTCAATTGATTTCATTGCACAGCTGATTTCTCTCTGTCTCTCAGGCCTTCGACGCCTTCATCTACATCTTCTTTGCGCTGGAGATGGTGGTGAAGATAGTGGCGCTGGGGATCTTCGGCCGGCGCTGTTATCTGGGAGACACCTGGAACAGACTGGACTTCTTCATCGTGATGGCCGGGTGAGAACACACACACACACACACAACACAACACGCACGCCAGCAGGCACGCGCACACACACACACCACACACACACACACACACACACACACACACACACACTCATGCATGCACACAGGCACGCACGCGCACACACACACCCACACAGACACACACTCACACATGCATGCAGGCACGCGCCCCAACACACAACACACCACTCAAGCATGCAACAGGAACCCACACACACACACACACACACACACACACACTCACGCATGCACACAGGAACACACACACACACACAACACACAGACCACCACACTCAGCATCAACAAGGCACGGCACACACACACACACACACACACACACAGACCCTCTCTCACACATGCATGCAGGCACGCGCACACACATATACACACACTCACGCATGCACACAGGCATGCGCACACACACCACCACACTCAACCACATGAAGCAGGATGCGCACACCACCACACACACACACACACACACACACACTCAATGCTCTCGGTTCAGATCAGGAGTGATTCAAGATCTCTAGAGTTTCTCCATTCACACATTCATCTCTGTCTCTTCTGTTACACTGAACCCGTGTGTTTTATTTGTGTAGACAGTCTAGTCTGTGTTCTGTATGATGGCAGATCTCCTGATCGGTGTGTAAATGCAGGACAGATGGAGATCTCTGACACGTGTGTGGTGTGTGTCTGCGTGTGTGTAAACATGTTAAGCGTATGATCAGCTGTCAGAGATCATCAGAGCAGCTGTGTGTGTGTTTGAGGAGCTTCAGAACAAACAGCGCTGAAGAACAAATGTATAAAACACCACCTGTACTGTATTACACTGTACAGATGAACTGTGTGTTTATTGTGTGTGTTCAGGGTGGTGGAGTATTCTCTGGACCTGCAGAACATTAACCTGACGGCCATCCGGACGGTGAGAGTCCTGCGGCCGCTCAAAGCCATCAACAGAGTCCCCAGTGAGTCTGATCTCAAACGTGCCTCTATTTCAGCTGATTGCATGTGATTCATCAGTGCTGAATCATAAAGGATTCATGGACGTCAGTCTGTCAGGGGACTCAAACCCTCCTGAGAAACCATCAGCTGATGAGACGCGCTGGCTTAAACGCTGGACCTACAGAGAACCGAGAGCCTGATGAAAGCAGGAGGAAACGACACGAACAACCCAGAGACAAACAACACAATAAATGAAGAGTCTTCTGTGTCATAGAGCCATATTTTAACGATCTAAGCGCATAGCGCAGGTGCACTTAGGACGTGTCCAAATCCACTTTTGTTAGTTTAACGATGGAAAAACATGGTCCAAACGGGTTGTACCTGTTCTCTTAATGAGTCATGGGTGTGTTTTAGGCGTAAATATCCTTAAATCAAAATGTGTTTACTTCACATGCAAACTGCAGATGCGAAGTCTTGTTTTCTGAAAAACTGAACAAAATGAGGTGAGTTTATGTTTAAAACAAGAACAAATATCTGTCCGTGCAATATTAAAACCTTTTTCCCTTTGAATTAAGTTGATTCTTTTGCCTATATTGACCTATATATTTTTTTCTTGTTTTAATCATAAAGTCACTTCATTTTGATCAGTTTCTCAGAAAACAAGACTACAGTGTAATTTTGCCTCTCCAGTAAATGTATCTTAATTTAAGAATCTTTGCACTGAAAAGCAAGACAAAAAAACTAAGGAAGAACAACTTTTTCCCACTTTGATCAGTAGGTGCAGTAAAAATATTTCCATATTTTGTAAAATTAATTAAAAAGTAACAGAGATCTGTTGAAAGTTGTGTTTTCAAATGTTGAAGTGTTGTTTTTAAATTTAGAAACCAGGTTGACATATAGTTCCGTTCAATTCCATTCAGTTTATTCATTACATTCTCTTTACATGGTCTTAAAAAGCCTTAAATTGACCTTAACACCTGCAGAAACCCTGTTTTATGTGCAGCTAGTTCTAAATACTGTAACCTAACCATAACAGAAAACATGACAAGAAGTGTCTCATAACCTCCCAGACTCTCAGTAAAGTTTCTTCAGCTGGGC
Source organism: Sinocyclocheilus anophthalmus (assembly GCA_018155175.1). Classification (NCBI taxonomy): domain Eukaryota; kingdom Metazoa; phylum Chordata; class Actinopteri; order Cypriniformes; family Cyprinidae; genus Sinocyclocheilus; species Sinocyclocheilus anophthalmus. The sequence goes on from JADLZN010010736.1 coordinate 116,598, forward strand.
TGGATGTGATTCGCTCGTTATTTAGATGTTTTGACTTCACCTGCGCTCTGAAAACACACCGTGTGACGGCTCCAAACTACAGGAAAACATCTGAGTGAACGTGGAGCCGCTAGTGAGGAGATCAGAGAGAAACGCCTGCAGAGATTTCATGTCAGAAAGTTCTGCTCCTGGAAAGTTCGTCCCCAAACGGAGCTCGTTTGCATTTGAAGTTGCAACTCAAATCAAGTTGAAGAGTTTATGGTTTATTGCAGTTTTTGTGATGGAAATGAAAGGCCCTTCTGATTTGGTCCGATGATTTGAGATCTTTCAGCCTGAGGAAGGGCAGATGTCGGTGTTTATTGTGGTGTTCTGTGTGTGTGTAAGGCATGAGGATCCTGGTGAATCTGCTGCTGGACACGCTGCCGATGCTGGGGAACGTGCTGCTGCTGTGCTTCTTCGTCTTCTTCATCTTCGGCATCATCGGTGTGCAGCTGTGGGCTGGACTTCTGCGCAACCGCTGCTATCCGGAGGAGAACTTCACCCTGTGAGTCAGCTGATTTTAATTCAGGTTTAGTCTGTGTTAGATGTCCTTTTTAGTTTTTATCATATGTGTCCCTGCAGCACAAAAGCAGTGTTAAGTCGCTGGGGGATATTTGTAGCAATAGCCAACAATACATTGCATGTGCCAAAATTATCGACTTTTCTTTTATGCCAAAAATCATTAGGATATTAAGTAAAGATCATGTTCCATGAAGATATTCTGTAAATGTCCTACCGTAAATATATAAAAACGTAATTTTTGATTAGTAAAATGCATTGCTAAGAACTTCATTTGAACAGCTTTAAAGATGATTATCAATATTTAGATTTTTTTGCACCCTCAGGATTCCAGATTTTCAAAATAGTTGTATCTCAGCCAAATATTAAACTATCATAACAAGCCATACATAAATGGAAAGCTTATTTATGCAGCTTTCAGATGATGTATAAATCTCAATTTCGAAAATTTACCCTTATGACTAGTTTTGTGGTCCAGGGTCTCATATTTAGTCAGCCTGTCCTGTCCTGTCAAGTTTTGTTTGGCTAAAAGTCTGGTATTTTAGTCTTGCTGCATGATGGTTAAACTGACTTGATGCTCAAAATTATAATCGCAATTACTGACCATGATTGCTGTAATTTGAGAAATGGATTACTGCACTTTCACCTATAAGCACAAATCAATAGAATGTGGACACAAACATGCTTTATGACCTGTTTTACTTTTTATCAGGAAATGTGAACACTCTCTCTACTTTATGAAAACTGGTAAAGCTTCTCACAAAAGCTTCCTTAGATTAATTTCCAAGAATTCCACATATATTCATGTCTTTTTCTATTAAAGCAACAACAAAAGGCTTTGTATTGTGGCACAGAGGTGCGTACGTGCATTCATTCACTCTCAGTCTCAAACAATACAGTCGAGATCATGTTTGGATTTATTACAGAGAAGGTTGGGATGAGAGATTTAGTCGGCTGTGTGATATGAACACACCCTGGAATGTATGACACTGTTTGAGCAGAATATCTCAACAGAGATCGCTAAACTCCAGCTTGCATGTTTGTTGATGTTTTCTGATCATCAGTGCGTTTTCTCTAATGCAGAGAGAGTGTGTGCGAATGGTTGCCAGGTTGGGAGGATTAATTAAGCACAGTGCAGAAAATGTGTAAAAGTTTAAACTCGAGACGTCTGGCAACCACAAGCATGACAAATTGTGGAGGTCTAGATTTTTATCTCCTCTTTTTTATGTTGTTGAAGAAAATACATTTTGGAGACTTTTTATTTTTGAAATGACATTTTAGTCTTGTCTTTTTTTTAATTAATGATATTGCATGTTGATTATACCCTACCAAAACTAGTATACTACCAAAACACTAGTCGAACCTTACCAAAAAGAAGTATACTTTAAGTTTATTATATGTATCTTAAGTATACTTAAGTAAAGTTCAAGTATATTTTTAAGTGTACTTTATTTAGTAAGCATGCAAATATCAGTGTACTAGTAGTATACTTGTAAGTGTACTATTTCAATACTCCTTGGGACTAAATTGGCCCACTTTCTAGTATATAAAAGTATACTTTTAAGTATAACAGTTGTACACTTTGAGTACTAGTTTACCTCTATGTTTTTAGTTTGTACTGCAACTATACTAAAAGTGAACTTAAAGTAAACTATCAGTATACCTAATTAGATACTTATAGCATTTTTAGTACACTTTGAAGTATAGTCTCAGTAAACTAATAGTTTAGTAGTTTTATACTGCAAGTATACTCGTACGTTTAAAGTGAACTTTACATCATACTTCAAGTATACTACTATGTCCCTATTTCAGAATGTGTATATGTTTTGTTATATAAATATCTGAACATACAAAACATCAAAAGAAAGAACAGGGTATCTGCTTGTAAACAAAAACATTTTATTCTAGCTTCATGCATTCTTTTTATAAACATTTGAACGTGTTTCATAAAGAAATAAATAAACAACATTTTGAACAAAAAGATGAAAAAAGACTATGAATTGGATGCAGAATGATAATCAAAACGTAGATGGAGTCCGAAAGCTTGACAATCATTATTAACTCTTCATTGGTCGACATTTTATTCCACAACGTTACACAGTTTTGATGCTGTTTTATGTCTGATGATCAGGTTAGATTACGTGTGGAAGTATCTGTTGTTTTTCTGTTTCTTCTTCGCTGTTTCTGTGTTTTGGAAATTCTGTACAGAAGATGTGTAATAGCGCCCCCTACCGTATAACAATAGCACAACGGAGCACTAGTAGGCTATAGCTCAAATTAATTATTAGTATAAGTCAAGTACACTTAAATGTAATTTTAAGTATATTTCTGAGAAGTACATAAAAAGTAGACTAAAAGTACACTTTCCTATTTCCTAAGTATACTAATAGCACACTAGAATAAACTTTTTTTTCGTAAGGGTAGTCACATTGTTTAATGATGTCAGTGTCATCTTGTCTCATCTCCGTCATAGAACAAAACGTCGCTAACAAATATTCTTCATCATAGTTTTCATGAACAAAATTAACACTAGTCTGAAAGCACACACACCTCTAGACTAGCCTAGAAACACAATCAGTAGCTTCTCCAGTGCTGGCTTTCAGCGGTGAACTGCGCATCTCTGAAGGCTCTTCTGGGGTTTGAACCTCAGTGTCGATGCTCGTGCTGATCTTTCAGCAGTGTAAACTCAGAGCGTTTATTGAGCCTCAAAAGGGTTGGAGACATTGGTGAAGCTGTGGTGATGTTCCCTCATTAGAGCGCACTGCAGATCCCTCACTAGAGTGCACAAAGCATCCAGCGTTACAGAGCTGCTTCAGAGAAACTGATCATTATTAATGATTGAGGATCAATAGCAGAGTCTGTCATCTGTTTGTGTCTCAAGAATAAGTGATTTGGAAGCAATTGCTCATTGTCATTGGGGTAAAAATAAATTTAAAAACGCAAAATACAGCTTCATGGCTTCTAAAAAATACTTTTGGCTGGTGAATCCTCACAAATCACTCAAACAATGAGGGGGGGGGGGGGATGTAGGTGCAATGTATCTGAAGTAGCGACTGATCTATTCTTTCATATTGTGACGTACATTCAAATGCAACACATTATTAAAAAATAAAAATAGGGCGGGTCTTGATTCTGTGCATCGGTGGCTGATTGGATGGAGGCGGATCTGAATGTGAGCTTGCATCTGATTATTAGAAAAGAGCAGAGTTTATGCAGAATAAATTATGGGAGAAGTCTGTCATACGTTGACAATATTTTGTTTCACTTGATCCAGTTATGAAATCAATGAGGTCAAAACAATGAAAAAATAAATAAATAAATGACACATGCACAAATTAATCATTCACAATAATATCAATAACATGCATTTAGAAAATCGATAAGCTTGTCTGTTTTCTAAATGCTTGCTTTTATTGTGAAAAATTAATGTGCGCATGAATGTGAATTTTATTATCGTTCAGCTGTGATCTGATAAATGCATCTATAAGGCATGATGATTGTTAAGATATTATAAACATATGATTTTCTGTAAAGCTGCTTTGAAACGGTGTGTGTTGTGAAAAATGGCATGCAAATAAATTTGACTTGACTTTAATGATCCTAAAATTTTTTAAATATGCTTTTTTATTCCGGGGTGAAATGTGAGATTCCCAGTCTCTCTCTGTGGTTCCTCTAATGTTCCTCTGTGTGATGAGTGATGGCGCGCAACAGGGGCTTCTGGGAGATTTATGGCTCTGACCTCGTTATGTCACGGATGTGGCGGCTTTGATAATGGACGGTGTATGTTTCAGCGCTCAGGAAAGCAGCAGTCTCCAGAATAAACACGTCAGTGTTACTGTGAGGTCAGTCGCACCTGTAGTTCACGACACACATCTGACACGCAGGACCTGATGAAGACATCTGCTGGATGAGAAGAACATCAACAGCTGAACAGATGAACAGCTCCTTCGTAGAGCTTCAAAGTCAGCATGCAATGGAAATTCACCTATTTTATGAATGCATGTTATAGATCTCATAGTGTACAATTCATCTGTGCATATCTTTCATTGTTCGGTAAGACTTTACAATAAGGATCCATGTATTAACATTAGTACTCTAACAAATGCAGAAGAAAATATCTGTCGCTGCTTGCATTTCATTGCAACTGTAAAGGAATAGTTCACCCAGAAATGAAAATGATCTCACTCTCGGGGCATCCAAGATTAGGATGAGTTTGTTTCTTCATCAGGTTTGTAGAAATGCAGCACTGCATCAGTGTCTCAGCAATGGATGCTCTGCAGTGAATGGGTGCCGTCAGAATGAGAGCTGATAAAAACATCACAATAATCCACACCACTCCAGTCCATCAGTTCACATCTGGCAAAGACTAAAGCTGCGTGTTTGTAAAAAACTTCACTTTTGAGGAAAGAATTCCTTTAATTCAGCTCTTCTGCTCTATTCTGAGTCTTGTTTGAGGCGTCTTGGACAAGAACGTACAGTAGGATTGTCGAATAACTGCCATGTTCCCTCCAGTCTCCTGCAACTAATCCTGTCTTACTTTGCTCTATTTTACCACATCCTGTCCATCGGTCTTAGCAGAGCCCACTGAACCCAGCTCCCTGGAGAACAGCAGTCAGAGCGGCTTTAATAATGACTGACTGTCCTGAAGCTCGGAACAGTGCTGAGGAGACAATCCAATTAATGCACTAATACCTAGATTGGTTCAGTAGGATTTTTAAAATGTTTTTGAAAGAAATCTCTTTCAGGGCTGCATTTAGTTAATCAAAAACACACTAAACACAGTGAAATATTATTGCAGTTTAAAACAACTGTTTTCTATGTGAATATACAGTATGTTAAAATTTAATTTATTCCTGTGATTTCAGCATCATTCCTCAGTTTCGGTCACATGATCTTCAGAAATCAGTGATTAATATGGGATCTGCTGTCAGAAACATTCTGATATTATCAATGTGAAAACGTCGTGTGACTGCACAATATTTTGTGGAAACTGTGATACATTTTATTTTTCAGGATTCTCAGATGAACAAAGTTCAAAAGAACAGCATTTATTCAAAGTAGACTATTTTGTAACATTAGAAATGTCTTTAATGTCACTTTTGATAAATTTCATGTGTCCTTTATGAATAAAATAATTATTATACCTTTGATCCGTTGGGAGATACAGTATATACACAACACTGTATATAGAATCATGTTTACTGGCAAATTTATTTTAGTGGATTTAATGTCCATTTGACTGAATGACTGAAGTTTCCGGATTTTGACGCTAAAAACAAAGAAACATGATATCAAAAGAATATTTTATCTGTAGGTCAGCAGTAAATCTCTGATGTTCAGCATCATTTGGAAACTCATTTAATTCATTTACATTTATTCATTTTAGCAGATGCTTTTATCCAAAGTGACTCTGAGATGAAACTGTTATTCTGATAGTCATTTGTTATGAATAATTCGGTATTAAATTAGAAAATAATGTATAAATAGCCTTTGTAACATTATGAATGTCTTTACTGTCAATTTTGGTCAATTTAATGCACCCTCGCTGAATACTAATACAAAAAAAAAACTTGTACTGATGCAAAGTTTTGAATGGTAGTGTATATAAATCTGTATTCCATCAGAAGCGCAGTGCTGATCTGTTGTTTTGGAGCGTGTTGGTTGTTACAGATTGTTAGAGCTGATGTTACAGATCTCTGTTGTCAGCAGCTCTGAGCTATTAGATGAATCAACACTCAGCTTCTCTTTGATGATGTTTGTCCTCTGTAATCTTCTGAAATATCATTTCATTTGCTCTCGGTGTTTGATCTGTGCGTTTGCACTGATGTGCTCTTTAGTTTAGTAAAAGCGTCTGAATGTCGCCTTTATGATCATAGAGACGAGCACCAATAAAACCTTTGACCCTCTAAGCTCTGTTAAACCATCTGTGTGTGTTTCTGCGCTTCTGGATGCTGGTCTTTATATGTCAGAGATATACTCTAAATCAGTGTCAACACATATGTGATGAAGGCTGCGGCTCTGTTCCAAAACCTAGTGAGCAGCCTATGTAGGGAGCATCTTTAGTCATCTTCCAGTACAAATATCGAAACATTCTTAAATCAAGATACATTTACAGGAGAAGCAAAACTATTGAAGATCATAGTTAAGTCTTGTTTTCTGAAAAAATGCATCAAATTGAAGTGAGTTTGTGCTTAAAACAAGAACAAATATCTGCCAATGGGGTCAGAAAAATAAACTTAATTCAGATTGAAAATAAGGCTTTTTTTTCAGATATATTTTTTCTTTTTTAAAGCATAATCTCACTTCATTTTGATACATTTTTTAGAAAGAATTATATTTTGCTTTTTAAGTAAATGTATTCCCAGGTAACACATTTAGGTTATAAAACCATTGCGGGAAGTTTGTTTTGAAATATTTCTAAAACACTGAAATGTCCAGTTTTCTTGTCATGACTATAACATTATTTAAAGGTAAATTAAAAAACCCAGTTTCTTACAACATTCTACTAACGTTGTTTGAACGATTACTTTTAATATTCTAAGAATGTAAAAAGTTTTCATGTTGTGATTTGAACATTATTTAAAGGTTACAAAAAACGTTTCCTAAAACGTTTAAGTACAAATAACACGTTCCAAGAATGTTGTTCTAAGAATGTTTTCTCGCAACTTTGAGAACATATCAAATATTAATAAAGCTGTAAGAACGTTCCATTAACATTTAAAACTAAAAACACATTAAAAATGTTCTGTCCTAACTTTAAAAAAAGTTGTGAGTACATACCCTGTTTGCAGGGTCTTGATTTACAAATGCTTAGATATCTGTACTGAAAATACTAAGTAAGAAAGTCATCGTTTGCAGTGTTTGTAGGCAGTAAAGCATCTGATTAGCTTTAGGTTAGGTTAGGTTAGGTTAATCTACTTCCTCTTTCTCTCAGCTCAACAGGTGTGGCACTCCCTGCTCCATACTATTCTCCCGATGAGAAGGACGAGAGGCCCTTCATCTGCTCTCTGCCGCAGGATAATGGCATCATGTCGTGCAGTGACGTGCCGGCGCGGCGTGTGGCGGGACATCAGTGCTGTCTGGAAGTAGATGATCTCCTGCACCATCAGGCACTGGGCCTCGTGACCGAGCCCTTTCTCAACGCCAGCGCCATCGTCCCCGGGCTCTGTGTCAACTGGAACCGATACTACACACGCTGCCACACCGGACACAGAAACCCACACAAAGGAGCCATCAACTTTGACAACATCGGATACGCCTGGATCGTTATATTTCAGGTATCTGCTGGAGACTCATTTCCACCGTAGAACTTGTGAAAACAGTCATCCAGCTGATTGATGTTATTTGTGTTTAATATTAACTTATTGGAAGCAAACTTAATTTCCAGAGAACTGTTTGAAGTGTTTTTCTGCAAATGATGGTGTGTTTAGGTTATTACTCTGGAGGGCTGGGTGGAAATCATGTATTACGTCATGGATGCTCACTCATTCTACAACTTCATCTACTTTATTCTGCTGATTATAGTAAGTACACAAACACACTCACACACAAACTCACACAGATTTATGAGTCTGTTCTAAAAGAGCAATATAGAGTGTTTTATCTGACATGCTGATGATTCATTTTGTTGATATTGTTGGTGCTTCAGGCCTGTTTGATATTCTTTTATCTGTTTATGAATGCGTTTATAGAGTTTAATAGATGCATGTATTCCTATGAGACTTAGCATGTAGTATTCCTTCAGCTTAATGTGGGTATCCCATAATAATCCTGCAAATAGTTCTACCTGTTCTGTCAGGTGTGTGTTTGCTGTGAAAAGTGTGCCTGCAGTGAGATAGGTATTTGCAGCTATGTGTTTGCAGTGAGATGAGCGAGTGTTTTCAGTGAGATGAGTGTGTTTGCAGTGAGATGAGCGAGTGTTATCAGTGAGATGAGTGTGTTTGCAGTGAGATGAGCGAGTGTTATCAGTGAGATGAGTGTGTTTGCAGTGAGATGAGCGAGTGTTATCAGTGAGATGAGTGTGTTTGCAGTGAGATGAGCGAGTGTTATCAGTGAGATGAGTGTGTTTGCAGTGAGATGAGCGAGTGTTATCAGTGAGATGAGTGTGTTTGCAGTGAGATGAGCGAGTGTTATCAGTGAGATGAGCGTGTGTTTGCAGTGAGATGAGTGAGTGTTATCAGTGAGATGAGTGTGTTTGCAGTGAGATGAGTGAGTGTTTGCAGTGAGATGAGTGAGTGTTTGCAGTGAGATGAGCGAGTGTTTGCAGTGAGATGAGCGAGTGTTTGCAGTGAGAAGTGTTAGTGTTTGCAGTGAGATGAGCGAGTGTTTGCAGTGAGAAGTGTTAGTGTTTGCAGTGAGAAGTGTTAGTGTTTGCAGTGAGATGAGCGAGTGTTTGCAGTGAGAAGTGTGAGTGTTTGCAGTGAGATGAGCGAGTGTTATCAGTGAGATGAGTGTGTTTGCAGTGAGATGAGTGAGTGTTTGCAGTGAGAAGTGTTAGTGTTTGCAGTGAGATGACATTGAGTGAGTGTTTGCAGTGAGATGAGTGAGTGTTTTCAGTGAGAAGTGTTAGTGTTTGCAGTGACATGAGCGAGTGTTTGCAGTGAGATGAGCGAGTGTTTTCAGTGAGAAGTGTTAGTGTTTTCAGTGAGAAGTGTTAGTGTTTGCAGTGAGATGAGTGAGTGTTTGCAGTGAGAAGTGTTAGTGTTTGCAGTGAGATGAGCGAGTGTTTGCAGTGAGATGAGCGAGTGTTTGCAGTGAGAAGTGTTAGTGTTTTCAGTGAGAAGTGTTAGTGTTTTCAGTGAGAAGTGTTAGTGTTTTCAGTGAGAAGTGTTAGTGTTTGCAGTGAGATGAGCGAGTGTTTGCAGTGAGAAGTGTTAGTGTTTGCAGTGAGATGAGCGAGTGTTTTCAGTGAGATGAGTGTGTTTGCAGTGAGATGAGTGAGTGTTTGCAGTGAGAAGTGTTAGTGTTTGCAGTGAGATGAGCGAGTGTTTGCAGTGAGAAGTGTTAGTGTTTGCAGTGACATGAGCGAGTGTTTGCAGTGAGATGAGTGAGTGTTTGCAGTGAGAAGTGTTAGTGTTTGCAGTGACATGAGCGAGTGTTTGCAGTGAGATGAGCGAGTGTTTGCAGTGAGAAGTGTTAGTGTTTGCAGTGAGATGAGCGAGTGTTTTCAGTGAGATGAGTGTGTTTGCAGTGAGATGAGTGAGTGTTTGCAGTGAGAAGTGTGAGTGTTTGCAGTGAGATGAGTGAGTGTTTTCAGTGAGAAGTGTTAGTGTTTGCAGTGAGAAGTGTTAGTGTTTGCAGTGAGATGAGCGAGTGTTTTCAGTGAGATGAGTGTGTTTGCAGTGAGATGAGTGAGTGTTTGCAGTGAGAAGTGTTAGTGTTTGCAGTGACATGAGCGAGTGTTTTCAGTGAGATGAGCGAGTGTTTTCAGTGAGAAGTGTTAGTGTTTTCAGTGAGAAGTGTTAGTGTTTGCAGTGACATGAGCGAGTGTTTTCAGTGAGATGAGTGAGTGTTATCAGTGAGAAGTGTTAGTGTTTGCAGTGACATGAGCGAGTGTTTGCAGTGAGATGAGCGAGTGTTTGCAGTGAGAAGTGTTAGTGTTTGCAGTGACATGAGCGAGTGTTTTCAGTGAGATGTGTGTGTTTGCAGTGAGATGAGTGAGTGTGCGGTGAGAATTGTAGTGTTTGCGTGGACAGAGCGAGTGTTGCAGTGAGATGAGGGGTGTTTGCAGTGAGATGAGTGAGTGTTTGCAGTGAGATGAGCGAGTGTTTTCAGTGAGATGAGCGAGTGTTTGCAGTGAGATGAGTGAGTGTTTTCAGTGAGAAGTGTTAGTGTTTGCAGTGAGAAGTGTTAGTGTTTGTAGTGACATGAGCGAGTGTTTGCAGTGAGATGAGCGAGTGTTTGCAGTGAGAAGTGTTAGTGTTTGCAGTGACATGAGCGAGTGTTTTCAGTGAGATGAGCGAGTGTTTTCAGTGAGAAGTGTTAGTGTTTTCAGTGAGAAGTGTTAGTGTTTTCAGTGAGAAGTGTTAGTGTTTGCAGTGAGATGAGCGAGTGTTTGCAGTGAGAAGTGTTAGTGTTTGCAGTGAGTGTGAGTGTTTGCAGTGAGTGTGAGTGTTTGCAGTGAGATGTGTGAGTGTTTGCAGTGAGATGTGTGAGTGTTTGCAGTGAGATGTGTGAGTGTTTGCAGTGAGATGTGTGAGTGTTTGCAGTGAGATGAGTGAGGGTTTGCAGTGAGATGAGTGTTGCAGTGAGAAAGTGTTAGTGTTTGCAGTGAGATGAGTGAGTGTTTTCAGTGAGATGAGTGTGTTTTCAGTGAGATGAGTGAGTGTTTGCAGTGAGATGAGCGAGTGTTTTCAGTGAGATGAGTGTGTTTGCAGTGAGATGAGCGAGTGTTTGCAGTGAGATGAGCGAGTGTTTGCAGTGAGATGAGCGAGTGTTTGCAGTGAGATGAGTGTGTTTGCAGTGAGATGAGCGAGTGTTATCAGTGAGATGAGTGTGTTTGCAGTGAGATGAGCGAGTGTTTTCAGTGAGATGAGTGTGTTTGCAGTGAGATGAGCGAGTGTTTGCAGTGAGATGAGCGAGTGTTTGCAGTGAGATGAGCGAGTGAGATGAGCGAGTGTTGCAGTGAGATGAGCGAGTGTTTGCAGTGAGATGAGCGAGTGTTTGCAGTGAGATGAGCGAGTGTTTGCAGTGAGATGAGCGAGTGTTTGCAGTGAGATGAGCGAGTGTTTGCAGTGAGATGAGCGAGTGTTTTCAGTGAGATGAGCGAGTGTTTGCAGTGAGATGAGCGAGTGTTTGCAGTGAGATGAGCGAGTGTTTGCAGTGAGATGAGCGAGTGTTTGCAGTGAGATGGGTGTGTGTAGTGAGACTGGGTGCATGTTTACAGTTAGAAGTGTGCTTGGAATGCAGTGAGACTAGAGCATATTTACTGTGTGAATGCAATGAAAAGTTTGTTTGCAGTGAGACAGTTTGGTGTTTGCAGTGATGAGGAGTGTGCTTCTGTCTCTGAATCTTTGCGTAACTCCACAGGTCGGCTCGTTCTTCATGATAAACCTGTGTTTGGTTGTCATAGCGACTCAGTTTTCAGAGACCAAACAGCGTGAGCATCAGCTGATGCAGGAGCAGCGAGCTGCCTGTCTGTCCTCCAGCACGCTGGCCGAACCCGGCAACTGCTACGAAGAGATCTTCCAGCTTGTCTGCCATGTCCTCCGCAAGGTGCGCCGACGCACCGCTGCCTTCTTCAGGACGCTTTGCTGCAAACCACCGGAGCAGATGCATGAGAAAACAAACATCAACGGAGGAGAGAAGAGCCTCCAACAACATGGTCAGGAGGGGAGGGTGGGGATTGGATAGAAGGATGAATGGATGGATGCATGCAGCTCTAAGCTCTTCTCTCACTGCACTACAGATGGAGCTGCACCTGCCGAGCGACTTTCTTACATATCACAGACAATCATTGTCGGACACAGAGGTGAAGGGGAAGCGGTGGCACAACGATGACACGGAGACGGTGCAAGTAAGGGAGAGCAGGATCGGGGGTGGTTTCGGCGGGCGGAAGCCGCGACTGTGGATGGAGATGAGGGTCAAACTGTGGAGCATCGTGGAGGGTAAATCCTTCAACCGAGGAATCATGTGCATACTCATCAAAACCAATCAGCATGGGCATAGAGCACCATCAGCAGGTCAAACACACACACACACACACACACACACACACACACACACCACACACACACACGTTTACTTAGCTATCTAAATGGGGACATTCCATAGGCGTAAGGGTTTTCTACTGTACAACGGTTGTGTTATATCCCCCTACACCTAAACCTACCCCTTACAGGAAGCTTTCTGCATTTTTACAATTTAAAAAAAAATAGTTTACTTTATTTTTATACCAGTTTTACAAATGAGGATGTCCCCAAAGGGAGGTTTTTGGAGATTTTGTAAGGTTTAGCTCACTTTTGAGTACAAATTTGTCCCCAAAATAGAGTAAGGCGGCACACACACAAACACACACAACACACACACACCCACACACACACACACACACACCTCTCATAGATGCAGTGTTTTTAATATAGCCCCACCTTCAACCAGCATTAACCTGTTGATATCAAGTGATTTTGCTGTCCATGTGTTCTTCCAGTGATTCTTGAATGAGCTGAAGAACATAAGGACAAGTTGATGAGAATCTCTGTGTCTCATCATTGTTTCTGTCATTATTTAGTATGATGCGTTTCATAGTTCTGATCTGTGTGTGTGTGTGTGTGGTGTGTGTTCTAGCAGAGAGCTCAATATGTATGGAGATCTGTAACATCGTCTTCACCAGTATGTTTGCTCTGGAGATGATCCTCAAGCTCACAGCATTCGGCTGCTTTAAATACCTGCGCAATCCGTACAACATCTTTGATGGGATCATCGTGATCATCAGGTAACGACCAGTGAAACACCTACTGACGCTTTTCTGTTACATTTAAAGTATTGTTAAGAGGTTAATACACTTTAAAGTGCATCCACACGTAAAAGTTTGGGGTTGGTACATTTTTTGAATGTTTTTGAAATAATTCTCTTATGCTCACAAAGTCTGCATTTATTTAATAAAAAAATACTGTTAAAATAGTGATATTGTAAAATATTATTACACTTAGCTGTGTGAATATCTGTTAAACTGTAATGTATTTCTGTGATGCGCAGCTGTATTTTCAGCATCATTCCTCCAGTCTTCAGTGTCACATGATCTTCAGAAATCAGTATAATATGCTGATTTGCTGCTCAAGAAACATTTCTGATTCTTATCAATGTTGAAACAGTTGTGCTGATTAATATTATTGTAGAAACCGTTCCTGCATTTTATTTTTCAGGAATCACAGATGAATAGAAAGTTCAAAAGAACGGCACTTATTTGAAATAGAAATCTTCTGTAACATTAGAAATGTCTTTACTGTCACTTTTGATCAGTTTAATGCAGCCTTAATAAAAAAGGTATCAGCTCAACTCTCAGTCTTGATTTGTATCAACAAGCAAAACATAATCATGTTTTTATCAGCACACTTGCCTGTAGTTTTGTAAATACAGTTATCATGTGATGTGTGTAGGGTTGCAAAGGGGTGGAACATTTCTGGAAACTTTCCAAAAATCCCTGGAATATTCCAAAAAATCTTGGAAAGTTTCCAAAATTTCTGGAATATTTCCGAGATTTACTGGAAGTTTTCCACCTTTTTGCAACCCTAGACGTGTGTGATAGAATCATTTCACTAAACTTCAACAAAACAAATTGACTGCTCAAATAACAGATGTTTGTACGGAAGAATAGAAGTGCTTTCACTAAAACATGAGCATCCCAATCGCAGCGTGTGTGAGATCGTGGGTCAGTCTGACGGCGGTCTCTCGGTGCTCCGCACCTTCCGCTTGCTGCGGGTCCTGAAGCTGGTTCGGTTCATGCCGGCGCTGCGCAGACAGCTGGTGGTTTTGATGAAGACCATGGACAATGTGGCCACATTCTGCATGCTGCTGATGCTCTTCATCTTCATCTTCAGGTGTGTGTGTGTCAGTTTGAGACTAATGGTATTAGCCTATGGAGTATTGTGAAACAACACGGCTCTACCTCTCTCTCTCTGTGGGGTGTGTGTGTGTGAAAGTATTCTGGAATGCATATATTTGGCTGTAAGTTCAGTCTGAAGACGGACACCGGAGACACGGTCCCAGACAGGAAGAACTTTGACTCTCTGCTGTGGGCGATCGTCACTGTGTTTCAGGTACAGAGAGAGACATCCCACAAACTCACACACACTCTCACACACCACACACACACACACACAAACACACACACACACAAACACAACCAACAAACACCAAACACAACCGCACGCACGCACACACAACACACTCACACACACCCACTCTCACTCTCTCACACACACACACACACACACACACACACACACACACACAAACACCACCACCAAGTCTCTCCTCAGCCGTGTGTGGTGGTGTGTGTGTGTGTGCAGATCCTGACTCAGGAGGACTGGAACGTGGTCCTGTATAACGGCATGGCCTCCACGTCTCCTCTGGTGGCTCTGTACTTCGTGGCTCTGATGGCGTTTGGGAACTACGTGCTGTTCAACCTGCTGGTGGCTATTCTGGTGGAGGGATTTCAGGCCGAGGTGACAAACACACTGTTCAGTGCTTCATTGATTAGACGGTCTGATTCTGTTTGATTCTGAACAATCAATGAATCTGCGCTATAAACTTTGCTCAAATTATCTGTTATATCATTCGCGGGTTTTTTTTTTTTTTTTTTTTTTTTCTCAGAAACAGAGCTAGGGGAAAAAAGGGATTGGATATTATGCACTTTGGCTTGGAATAATCTACAAAACATCTTAAAGTTGACCATGCTTCCGTCATTAAATGAGTTTAAGCTACTTTTAACAAATTATATGTTTTATCCTCTGGTAAATTGTTGTTGTGATCTTTGATTTGTGTTTTGTGTTTTTGATGTAAACTTGTATATTTATGCTTTCTTGGCCAGGCCACTCTTGTAAACGAGATTTTAATCTAAATTAGTTTTTTTTAAACCTGGCTAAATAAAGAAATGAATGAATGAATCCGAGTAGTGTCTATGAATTATTTTAATTTTAATACCTAATACTAATACATCCTTAGATTTGTGGAGGGAAGCAAAGCAGTTATTCAGTCATTTGTTAATATTTGTTAGCTTAAATTAACTATCAATTAGAAATATATACAGTATATATATATTTTAGAGTATTTATTAAGCCTTCTTAATTTGATCATTTTGTTTCAGGTTAATCACGGGTGCATTACTATGTATTAGTAAATGTTAAAATACATTATTAAGATTAATAAATGCAGTAGAATCATATTAATGTGTAATGTTAACAAACGAAACCTTATTGGAAGTGTTATGAAATTGTGTATTTACTATTTTGAGGTCAAAATTGTTTTTAATTAATTTATTGTGTTTTTGTATTAGTCATATATATATAAATATATACCGTATTATAATATATATATATATATGTATAAAAACTTTTTTCAAACTTCTATAGGGGAAATCTATGATTTGTTTGAAGTTAAGATTTTCCTCTTTATTGTAAAAAGTGATTTAGACTTAAAGACCAAGCAAAATATAGATAAAGAGGTTCTTTATTGGGTTGTTTCTGATTGGAACTCATGGTGTTCAGTGAGGTTTGTGCAGCTCGTCACGTGCATCCTCACCAGACTCTCTATTTCTGTAAGTCTGTAATCTATACGTTTCAGTTTGCGTTGCTCTTTGACAGTGAAATCATTCAGCCGACTGTTGTTTGTGGGCCGTTGTGTTCTCTGGGCTGATGTGAGCCGTGTGTTTCAGGGTGATGCCAATCGCTCGTACTCTGAGGATGATGATGATGATGATGAAGGATCCTCCTCTAATGGAAGTGAACAGCACAAAAACTCGCTCACGTCCTCCGGTACGATCCCTGCACATTCACTCTCATTATATAACCCTTCAACTATAGTCAGCTCAATGCCATGTTTCATTTGTCATGAATGGTTACAAGCTTGTGAGGAATAGATGTGTGTGCAGTCGAATCAAGAGTTGTGCTTATCTTAGTGTAGATGAAGTCCATGAAACATTGAAAAACTCGGACTGAAATGCATCTCTTCCATCTATGTGTCTGTCTTGACTTATTATTATTGTGACGTTGATTTGGACTCATATTCAAGTCCTGGAAATGATGAATTGCAGAAAACATTTTTATGTTCTGTAAACATCACGTATGCATCTACTCAACCAGTGTCGTTGCTCTTGATTGAGATGTTAAACAGTCTTGAGCTGGTGAAATCCGAGCGTCTTTTATTGTTTAATCCTGTGGGACACTTTTGATAGACTGTTAATCCTCCAGATTCTGAGTTTCTGTGGCTGTAAAGGGCGAGAAACTCCACAGGGACTCATGAAGGAGACATTAGTGCCGTCTCCGGAGAGCTTCACAGCGTGTGTTGATGGCCAGAGATCTGCTCTTGGCTTTGGATGACTGCTGTTTCTTTCCTCCAGATCCTAAGCTGTCATCTCTCACTCCTAATGGGCATCTGGATCTGGCACCGCTGGCGGAGGAGAAGACCAGGACCGACTTCTCCGAGGAAAACCACCCGAGCAGAACCATCTGCCTGGACAGGAGATCCTCGTCTCTGGTCAGTCGATGAAGAAATCAGTGTCATCACATCAGACAATCATTCATCATGTGTGTGTGTGGATGTAATGAGTCAAGGAAACATTAGTGCAGATTAATGTTTGGAATTAGAAAATCCCTCAAGTAGAGACTCATCTGTGTGTGTGTGTGTGTGTGTATGTGTGTGTGTTGGCGAGAGACCAAAATTCTCTTGATAATGTGCGACGGATGCTCAGCCTAGGCTTTTGGGGTTTCCATAGCAACCCCTCTTTTAATTGAGGCAGCCGTGTGTATCGAGAGAGACGAGCGCGAGCCGCTTGGGTTAAATATAGTGTGTTGAGCTGTTGTTCTTGAAGTCACGTGCCGTCGGGAGATTGTGGTGGGAAAGAGTCTCTGGGAACATGGTCAAACACTGTAAAACCCTGTGCATGTTCAGACAGAAACTGATCGCACACTCATCCTGATGATGTTGAGTCACCAAACATGGCGCTTGAACTGTGTCACTTTATTGACGGTCAGATGAACGCTGATGTGAGCATCAGGTCAAAACGAGAGCTTGATGCCGGAGAACACAAGTTTCTATGGCAACTGATTTTACGGCTCATGCTGCTAAAAATGAGCGAATGCAGTCAGCGAGATCAGAAACACCCCGACTGCAATTACCACACACACCTGACTGTGTGAAGTTAACTCATCTGCAGTGTTTAAAAGCTTGTTACACTCTTAAAAATAAAGGTGCTTCACGATGCCATAGAAGAAGCTTTTTGTCTAAATGGTTCCATAAAGAAACTCTAACATCTGAAGAACCTTTCTGTTTCACAAAAGAATATTTGTGGCGAAAGAAGGTTCTTCAGATTATTAAAAAGGTAAGAAAGAGATGGTTCTTAAAGAACATTTGGGACTGCGGTTCTCTGTGGAACCAAAAATGGTTCTTCTATGGAATCGCTTGAAGAACCTTTTGGAACCTTTATTTTTAAGAGTGTAGGGGACGACTTCAAGAATAAAATTCTTCCTAACTGCAATTTTCTTCTTATTTTCTTAAATAAGATTTTCCAAAAACACTTCGTAAGAATGTTCTTATCTTTTCTCCTAAGGTTGATCAAATTCTTGAAAAGAATCTTCTTAAAAATCATAGTAAATAACTTCTTAAAGTTAGGATATCTCGTCCCAAATCCACAAAGGTACGGTAATCTGCAAAAACAGGGCCTTTGAGTTGTTTTTCATTGAATTGACTGGCGAGTCTTCGGCAAGAACTGGCATTCATTCAGATAACACCAAAGATGCTCTTAAAGGGGTGGTTGATTGCGTTTCACTTTAATGTTAGTCAGTGTGTCATATTGCGGTTTTGAGCTAAACATATCTGCAAAGTTTTACGAAGCTGAAAGTTATGCAAACGGAGATATCGTCTTTTAATTTCTGGCAGTTTAATGCCTACAAAACAGCTGGTAGGGACTACAACAAGTTATTTCCTGGGTTTGTGACATCACAAACCCATATAAACCCCGCCCTCGGGAAAAGGCAAAAAAGGGGGCGGGGCCATGCTGCGCTGCTTTAGAGAAGAGGAAGAGAAAAATACAGGTGCACGTAAAAATCTATTCATATATGAATCACATTTCTGTCTTCTAACGATTCTAATGCTTCTAAAGCAGCGGTTCTCACTACTGTTCCTAGAGTCCCTGCTATGCATCTCTCTCTCTCTCTCTCTCTCTCTCTCTCTGCATCTCTCCCTCTTCATTCAGCTTCAGCTCCAAAAATGAACTGTTACAATTATACACTTATTTTCACATAGCTATGAGAAGCGTTAAACATGGACGCGCGTGCAGTACTTTATTAAAGCTTTAATCAGGATAAAACCGTATATTAAAAGCTAACAGAAGCAGTAGCATTTACAAAAAACATAGGCCTACCATTAAAAGCCGTGCTTGCACAGGTTCTGCACGATCCTCTTCAAAAATATCCTCTGCTTCTCAATCGGGCTCAAACTGATGAGCGATATTAACGATGCAGTTGCTTACAATACAACCGGAGCACATGCCACTATGTTGAGGAGAGGGCGGGACGTTTAGATGCGCGCTAGAGGTGGTTTAGCCAATCACAACACACTGGGCTAGCTAACCAATCAGAGCCCATCGCCTATTTCTGAGGGAGGGGCTTCATAAAAGCAGGAAATTATCAGCATGTTTCTCAGAGAAGGGACAGAGCGGTAATTTAATAAAGGTAAATTATGTGAAAAATAATGTGTTTTTTTAAAAAACAAAGCATTAACACAAGTTAGACTGCACCCCATAAACACAATCAAGCCAAGAAAAAAAACAGTGAAGCACCCCTTTAAGAACATATTTGAGAACTCCTTAAGCATTTTTCAATTGCAGTCTTACAAATTCTTGGAATTTATTTTAAGAAATTTCTTAACTTCTTTCTTAAGAAGATTTTCAGCCCCAGGTCATAAAAAAAATAATTAGTATCCTTCTTTCTCTGTAGTGCCACAGCCGCAGTTCCCATTACCACCACTGGGGGCGTCCTCCCCCTCAGCCGTCCTGGAGCCGGCGGTGTAGCTGGAACAGCGCGGGTCGCTCCGCCCGTGGTCTGAGGGCCGGAGGGGTCATCGGGGGGAGCTTACGAGTCCGTGGCGTTCACTCGCACCCCGCCGAACACGAGTCTCTCCTGCCCCACCCGCCATTCCTGTCTCGCCGACACCGCCGCGCTCTCTCACTCGAGCTGCCTGAGCTCCTGCAGCGCCCCCCGCTGGTCTGGAAGAAGAGTGTGTCTGCAGAACACCAGGACTGTAATGGGAAGGGCCCGGGCCCTCAGGGGCCACTGCTGGGAGAGGTTTATCCACAGCTCAACGCACGCAAAAACAAGAATGACCTCGAGGAAGACACCGAATATGTGAGTGCAGAACAGCATCCTGTTACAACGGCTTTAAGTGTTTCTTATAAATTAGGTTTTGTTGTTTAGGCTTACAGACAGACAGACAGACAGATAGACAGATAGATAGATGGATAGATGGATAGATGGATAGATAGATAGATAGATAGATAGGTAGATGGGTAGATGGATGATAGACAGAAGGATGGGCAGATAGATGGATGGATGGATAATGGGTAGATAAGTGGATAGACAGGTGGATAGTTAGGCAGATAGATGGATAGATAGACATATAGATGGGTAGAAAGACGGATAGATAGACATATATAGACATAGATGAATGGACAGGTAAATAGATAGGCATATAGATGGATATATAGATGTAGATGGATAGACAGGTGGATAGATGGATAGACAGACATATAGATGGATAGATAGGCAGATAGACGTATAAATAGACGTATAGATAGATAGATAAATAGATAGACATGTAGATAGGCAGACAAACAGATAGTTAGACGTATAGATGTATAGGCAGGTGGATAGATAGGCAGATAGATGTTAGATAGATGTATATATGGATAGACAGATGCACTGATGTTTTAGTAAGTGTTCAGTTCTCTCAGCTCTGCTGCTGGATCCATTATACTAATTTCAGATGATTTTCTCTGAGAAGCAGCACATGAAAAGTGGAATAAAGTTACCCATTCTCTCTGAGCCTGATGCTCTCTCACAATTTTAAAGGTCCTTTAGGAAGCTCTTCCTCTCAGTGAAGTGATTTAAAAACACTATTGTGAATCAGTTTGAGCGTATCATTAGAGCGGCTTCAGAAGAGCGGCACATCGTCACGTCTGACAGACGACTGAGGAGAAACTCAGCTCAGTGTAGCATTTAATAAACGTCTCATCAGTGAAATACAGCAGCGGTAGAGTCACAGACACGTGTGTGTGTGTGTGTGTGTGTGTGTGTGTGTGTGTGTGTGTGTGTGTGGAGGATAAAAAAATGAAGAAGCTCATTATGAACAATGACAGCAAACACAATAGCCAAACTCCGCTGGGTCACAGCAGCTGTCCATTCGCATGAATATGGATGTCATACGGATGTATTAATCCTCATATTTTACTCCGTTTATTGGAAACGTCTCCCAGGGAAAATGAAACTGTTATTTATAATAAATTGGAAAGAGTTGCCTTCATCTCACATAACCAGAGTCCTGCGTGCATGTGTGGTGGGTGTGTGTGTTCGCTTGGGGGATGTGTGTTTGTGTGTGTGTCAGCAGAGCCTGTGTTTACGTATCCAGAAGATGATGGAGGTCTATCGTCCGGGTTGGTGTGAGAGGAGAGAGGATTGGTCCATTTACTTATTCTCTCCTCAGAACAAGTATGTACTCACTGCACATCTCTCCTTCTGTTCAGATCTCTGTTCAATCAGTCTGACTGACTGAATGATGTTTTCCACAGCTGGAAGTATTTGAGTAATAGTACTACTCTTCTATGCTTAATCTGTACTGAGTTCTTCTATGAATACTTCTACTTTTACTCAGTTACACTGAAAAATAAAATAAACTAAAATTAAGAGTGTTGGAGTGAAAACTAACTTAACCGTCACACCCCATTTTTTAAAATAGGCATTAAAGTACACTATCCAAACTTAAATTGTTATAATTAATGAACGCTTTGGAATACAGACCTAAGTTTGGTCTCTTTTTAAAAAACGACAGTCTGCAGATTATTGCAGAATGGAATTATTAAAAAAAAAAATTAAAAGTTAGAGGTTTAAATTTACTGTAAAGAAAATGCACTGTACAATTTTTTGTATTTTATATAAAATAAATATTTTTTTCATAACAGGTTTTACTCTAAAATTGCTAAAAAAGTAAAGCCTTATGTCTAAATAAGTCATGTTCCAAATTTGAAGTCGATATGAAAAAATTGAGGTTCCTGTGAGATTTTATTTAGGGCGTTATACCACAAACAGCCACCGGGTGCCATCAAAACTCCATTAAAAACAATTATATGCATTTTTCTGTCACAAATGTCTAAATTTCTCGGTCAGTATTACTTATATCACAACATAACCATCAAATATGGAATGGACTCAGACCTTTCCAATGATATGTTTTTTGTCAAGAGTATAAAAAGTTTTGATTGTAAAAGCCCGTAATGCATGTTGTAATATGACACCCTGCACTAAGGGGGAGGAGACCACCAAAAGATTTTAAAGTACCATTTCCATGGTAACGCAATGTCCGATTTCAAAATGGTTTTCGCAGCATGAATCTTGGGGTTCTAAGCTTTCAAACGATGTATAATTTATTAGTAATTGATGATTACTAAAATATTTGATAGAGAAAAAGCACAACAAAATAAAAGAGCGGCAAGCGTCCCACAGGTGGGACGGTGACAGTTAAAGGGTTAAACTGTCTCTCTGTCGGTCTCTCTGCAGGTTTCGTCTGCTGTGTCAGACGATCATCGCTCATAAGCTCTTGACCTATGTGGTTCTGGCTTTCAGGCTTCCTCAAACTGCCATCACCGTGGACTGGAGAGACCCAGAATCCATCAGGGCAGTCTGGTACGGTTCCTCAGTCTTTCACACACTCGTCAGTCTCGTCTGGCAGGAGTGACACAGTCATTTGCAGCTCCGCATGAATACTGTCACATCAGTGCTTGAGCTTCACACGGGAGAAACGAACAGAAAACCCCAGCTTTAATTTCACCTGAACAACCTACTCACATCTGAGTGTCAGACAAGATCATGACGGTGTAGCATCACGTCTTCAAACATGACTCAAATCAAACAAATTCTTGTTTTACACAATGCTTTCTCAAAATGTATTAAACATACTAAACTGAAAATGTTTATTACCCATTGAAAACCATCATACGCCCTAGTAAAGACTTATCAATGCCCTAGCAACCACCATAACACCCTAGTGACCACCCACAACACCCTAAAAACCACTTAGCAACCAACAAGAACATCCCAGCAACTATTTATCAACATTACAAAACACCCTAGTAACATATTTTCAATGCTTTAATAGTCAGCAGAACACCCTAGCAACCACCCGCAACACCCTAGCAACTGCTTAGCAACCAACAATACTAAACTAGTAACAACTTTTCAATGGTAACCACCAGAACACCCTAGCAACCACCCACAGCACCTTAGCAACCAACAAGAAAACTGCACCAACTATGTACCAACAATACAAAACACCCCAGTGAAGACTTTTCAACACCCTAGCAACCACCCACATCACCCTAGCAATCACTTAGCAACCAACAAGAACACTCCACTGTGTACCAACAATTCAAAAAACCTGAGTAACAACTTTACAACTTTTCAGTGCCCTAGCAACCACTTAGCAACCAACAAAAACGCTCCACCAACTATGTATCAACAATACAAAACACCAAACAACTTTTCAACGCCCTAACAACCACCAGAACACCCTAGCAACCACCCACAACACCCTAGCAACCGCTCTGATTGTGGAGCGCTAGCAAGCGCTCGTCCTGTAGCGTCTCAGTGGTGTTGAATGAGTGAAAGCGGTTCAGCCGTGTGAATGTGACATTTCCAGCGGCATAATCACAGGATATTTCAGCCTGCTGTAAAAGTCATGCAGATCATTCCTAGCGCTGCTGTATCATTAGCTCTCGCCGCCGCCGCTGCTGTAACATTCGTTCTGTTTCTGTTCACCATCTGACCGTCTCCCTCTCTTCTCCCGTCAGGAGCGAGTCTTCCTCACCATCTCCAACTACGTTTTCACTGCCATCTTTGTGGCTGAGATGACTGTCAAGGTAACGTCTCACCTGAGCACCTCACATTTACTACTGCTGATCGCTACATCAGTCATCACTAGTACTACTGCTGATAGTGTTAGAGGTTCAGTTGTATCACTAAGTATTGCCAGACTGGAAGAAAACACCACCAGAACAACCTAGCACTCATTTAGGCTACGTTCACACTGTCAGTTTTTGGGATTGACAACCGCATTTACTTACAGGTGTGAGTCTCGAAATGTCCCGTTCACACAGCAGCTTACAGTAGCTTCTCAAATACTGTCTGTATGAACGAGCAACGGGAGTCAAGCCCGTATTCCTTACCAGTTACCATAGCAACAGTGACCAAAGTGATATCAAAGATGGAGACGTCCATAAAACTGAAAGTCTCATCACTTTAAAAGCAGCTTTTATATTTTAACCACACACACACACACACACACACACACACAACATCTACACACACACACACACAATCTCACACACTCTCACACACCTCCTATCACCAACACACACACACACACACACACACACACACACACACACACACACACACACTCTCACACACACTCACACACACACACACACACACAACAAAAACACACACCTCACAACTCCCGACCTCACCGACACACATACACACAAGTCACCACTCACACTCCCATCGCACACCAACACAACACAGCGTGAGCGTAGCGAGTCTGCACTAACCGTGTTAATTACAGTGTCTCAGCGGTGCTGTCTGCTGCTCACACTGATTATTCAGCTCGTTTAGATCATTTTAAAATCAGCCTTGTTAGTAAATGAGCCAATGAGAGCACTGGATACACTCGCTGTGCATGCTGGGTGAACACTCTAGTAAATAGTTCCCAGTTTAAAGCACACTTCGACTGTTGTACGGTTAGTGGAGTTTGTTCTAGTGTTCGTCTCGCTCCTGTGCTGTCGTCAGTCCAGCTCTGAAGTGTCAGGGAAGCTGTCGATGTCCTGTAGGCTCCTGTCTCGGAGGTGAAATCAGCTTCAAACGCAGCACAGCAGCTCTTCCTCTCTCTCTCTCTGCACCTGTCAGACCTTACCGCGGTAAAACCCTGATGATGCTGTCAGAACAGAACGTTGTTCTACTGGCAGAAAGAAAAACCTGCGCTGCTCTGGAGGGCCACGGGTCTGCTCTTGAGGCGCTGCAGACAGCAGCAAAAAAACATGAAACTTACCGTATGATCATACAGAGGGAGAACAGAAGACTTGAGAAAGAAGAAATCGCTCCACATATCTTTACTTCTCAATGTCAAAGGTCATGTGTCCATCAAACTCTGATATTTCAGCATGAGATGTCAGCAAACTCAGGTCATCTTCTTCGTCTCTCGATTGAAGTTTAGTAGTGTCATTTTATGTATACTATTTATACGGTGTCACCTTGGTTCAGCGGGAGCTTCACGTGTCAAATCTTGACTGATTTTGATCAAGTAAGCGTCAGAATAACTGTAGTAATATCTCCAGATGAACACTTACTGGACTGAAGCAGCTCAGCTTTACTTGATTCTCCATCAATCATGTTTTAGAGTCTCAAATCTGATCCTCAGGATCTTTTGAGGAGCGTTTGTTTCCAGAAGCTTTACTTTCACTGTTCCTCAGCGGAGGAATGATCTTCACAAGCCTCCAGAACATCTCACATCTTCTGAGGAGCCTTTATTTCTTCAGCTCTCAATCACTGCATTATATGTTTGGAGCATTTCACTCTCATCTTATTATTACTGGAGATATAGAGCGACGACTGATATTTAGATAATTTTATGTCAGTATCTGCTGCACTGTTATAAAGATCTCATTAAGTTATATTACAAGCATCAGAATTTAATCATATAAATATATTAGGATCTGCACCAAATTGCATATTTTTTGTTCAGTTTGAGTCTCTGAATAAAATAGAGCTGTTTTTCCTCCATAATCTCACTGTATCAGACTATGTGTGACCCTGGAGCACAAAACCAGTCATAAGGGTCAATTTCTTGAAATTGAGATTTATACATCATCTGAAAGCTGAATAAATAAGCTTTCCATTGATGTATGGTTTGTTAGGATAGGACAATATTTGAAAATCTGGAATCTGAGGGTGCAAAAAAATCTAAATATTGAGAAAATCATCTTTGATCTTTGATCAAGTTGTCCAAATGAAGTTCTTAGCAATGCATATTACTAATCAAAAATTAAGTTTTGATATATTTATGGTAGGACATTTACAAAATATCTCCATGGAACATGATCTTTACTTAATATCCTAATGATTTTTGACATAAAAGAAAAATCTATAATTTTGACCCGAACAATGTATTTAGACAATGTAGTTAACCCTTTAGTTTCTGTGTCCCGAGTCAACGCCAGCTGATCCGGTCTCTGTCTCGTCTGTCTCAGGTGGTTTCTAAGGGTCTGTATCTGGGGGATCGTGCGTATCTGCGCAGCAGCTGGAACATTCTGGATGGGTTTCTCGTCTTCGTGTCTCTGATTGATATTGTGGTGTCAATGACGGGCGGAGCGAAGATCCTGGGCGTCCTGCGGGTGCTCAGATTGCTGAGAACATTACGCCCGCTCAGGTGAACAACTAATTAGTTGATTAGTTAGGTCAAGTAGACACATGTACCTAAACCAGCCTCATCAGGGCTTTCTTTAACCAACTAGTCCTTCAGAGATGAACAGACTGCAGGTTCAGGATTCATCGAGGTTCAAAGATCAATTTAAGTTGCCGGAAAAACTGGATGTTTCTCTAGAACTATTTCTCATTTAGGGTCGTAAACATGCATGCAAAGATTTGACTCTGCTTCTTTGAAACAAATTGTATTGTGTAAAGCACTGTTGAAATAAAGGTGACTTGACAGTGAGGTATTGTGCATACAAAATTTCTATTATGATCGTGATGCTAGCGGATCAGTTTGAGCTGGAAATTTCATAGTTTAAGGTTTTTGCAAGAAATTTCAAGATATTTCAAGGCAGCTACATATAAATATGTATTTTGTTATGCCAGTATCTCCAACTACCTTCTGAGGGAATTTGCACGTATGCATTTGGCAGACGCTTTTAATCGAAGAAATGCATATTGTTTTGAAAGTGTACATTTTTATCAGTTCATGCATGTGAATTTTGCTGGGAATGAACCCCATGATCTTGACATTGGTAATGCCATGCTCTACTGCTTGAGCTTCGGGAAGGCACACATTTTTTTTTCTTAAATAATAAAAAAAAAATCAAAAATGGAAGAAAAAAAAATGCAGTTTTATAAGTCATGTTTTAGTGATTTTTACCAGATTTTTTTTTTTTTCATAATGTGATTTTTTTTTTATTTTATTGAATCTAATTAGGGTCATTTTGACCCAGAACCCAACTTTTACCAGTTGAAGGTTTAAGTCTCTGAGGTTGACTGTCAGGAGGTCTGGTCTGTTTCTGTTCTTCACGGTTCCTCAGGGTGATCAGTCGAGCTCCGGGCCTGAAGCTGGTGGTGGAGACTCTGATCACGTCGCTGAAGCCCATCGGAAACATCGTCCTCATCTGCTGCGCTTTCTTCATCATCTTCGGCATCCTGGGAGTTCAGGTTCATCTCACATTCAGTCGACAGTGATCTCTAGTCCTGCTCCGTCAGACGTTGATCTCACTGTGTGTGTGTGTCTGTGTGCGTGTGTGTGTGCGTGTGTGCATGTGTGTGTGTGTGTGTGTGGGTGCATGTGTGGTGCGTGCTGGCTGGGTGCATGTGTGTGGTCGTGTGGTGATGGTGTGCATGGTGTGCATGGTGTAGCCCGGCTGTGTGTGTGTGTGTGTGTGTCTCAACAGCTCTTCAAAGGGAAGTTCTATTACTGTGTGGGTTTGGACGTGAAGAACATCACCAATAAATCCGACTGTCTCTCTGCCAATTACCGCTGGGTTCATCACAAGTACAACTTTGACAACCTGGGGCAGGTGAGGGTCAGACTCCTTCTGCTGATGAGCTGAACACTGAGCGGACGCGTTTGCTTCCTGAAGTCTCTGTTTTTCCAATCATTTCCTCAAAATACATTACAAAATATTCTCCAGTGAATAGTTTTAAGTCATGATCCAAACCAGCCAGATCTGAACATTACAGACTTTCATTTGAAGAAAAAAATTTATGAAAATGGTATATCGTTATCTTTCGAAATCCATTCTCTCAGTTCAGTCCTGTGGAGGAAATAAATGTGATTTGTCTTCCTGCAGCTGCTGATCTGCCGTGTGTTTATTTGGTGGTTCTCCGTTTCAGGCTCTGATGTCACTGTTTGTGTTGGCGTCTAAAGATGGATGGGTAAATATCATGTACCACGGGCTGGACGCTGTCGGGATCGACCAGCAGGTAAAACACACACACACACACACACACACACACACACACACTCAAAATGTTGTGATGCGCAGCTGTATTTTCAGCATCATTACTGCAGTCTTCAGTGTCACATGATCTTCAGAAATCAGTATAATATGCTGATATGCTGCTCGAGAAACATTAAACATTTCTGATTATTATCAATGTTGGAAAAAGTTGTGCTGCCACAAATTTTGTGGAGGGAAACTGTGATGCATTTTATTTTTCAGGATTCACAGATGATCAGAAAGTTCAAAAGAGCAGCATTTATTTGAAATAGAAATCTTCTGTAACATTAGAAATGTTTGAAATGTTAGAAATGCGTCCTTGATGAATAAAAGTATTAATTTCATTCACAAAACTGGTTGTTAAGGTTTTGGTTTTTTAACCTTTTTTTCAGACATTTTCCTCTATATTATTATAGTTCATCGGTTCATCAGTATTTGTTCAGCTAGTCAGCGTTGAGTGTTGTAACTGTGTGTCTGTGTTCAGCCCGTCATCAATAACAGCCCCTGGATGCTGCTGTACTTCATCTCCTTCCTGCTGATCGTCAGTTTCTTCGTCTTGAACATGTTTGTGGGTGTGGTGGTGGAGAACTTCCACAAGTGCCGGCAGCATCAGGAGGTGGAGGAGGCGCTGCGGAGGGAGGAGAAGCGGCTGAAGCGCATGGAGAAGAGGAGGCGCAGTAAGACCCTGCATATGAGGAGGAAGGAGTTTGAGCGTCTCATTAGTCTCTCATCTCTTCTCAGCTCAATCCATCTCCATCGTCCCGCTGCTCTCGTTTGCTTCTCTTCTTCTTCATTTTTCTTCATCTCTTTCGCTCTCGTCTGTTATCAGGTTATCTATCTATCTATCTATCTATCTATCTATCTATCTATCTATCTGTCTATCTATCTATCTATCTATCTATCTATCCTAGCGACATGCTAATCATGTTAGAAACATACTAACAACATGCTAGTAGCAAGCTAATCATGCTACAAACATGCTACCGACATGCTAGTCACTTGCTAATCATGCTAGCAATATGCTAGTAGCATGCTAATCATGCTAGCAACATGCTAATCACGCTAGAAGCATGCTAGTAACATGTTATCAACATCTATCTAAATGTTCAAACTTCAGGCTTTTACAACTGCTTTAAACTTTCCGGCTAGGCTTTCTCAGGCCAACCTCAAGTTTGTCTTGACAAACTTTTTTTTATCTAGTTATTGTTCATCTTCCCGTGTCGTCTGCTGCTCTCACTCGTTTATCTCTCGTGTTTTTCCTCGTTCTTCTTCTCCTGAGATCCTGGGCCACATTCATCACCGCTGACCCCATTGTTTCCTCTTCCTCATTTACATCCATCCATCGCTCTTTCTGTCCGTCTCTCAGTGAAATATCAGCGTGTGGTTCCTGTCAAAGCATCAGCACACAGTTAAAACCAATGCAGGTGAAATAAAAGATGATGTTAATATTAATAAATGTTCTGTTTGTGTTTAGAGGCCCAGCGGCTGCCGTATTACTCCTCATACGGTCGCGTTCGGCTGATGATTCACTCGTTCTGCACCAGTCATTATCTGGACCTCTTCATCACCCTCATCATCTGCATCAATGTGGTCACTATGAGCCTGGAGCACTACAACCAACCACGGGTGAGCAGCACCGTCACATGACCCGCAGCCAATCAGCTGCTTGCACACTCGCTTTGATTGATTGGTCTGGTTATTTTACTGTCATTGGAAATACTATTATAGTTTTTATTCATATTTTGATTATTTTATATTTTCATTTTAGTTAAAGTTTAAAAAATGTTGTTTTCATATATGTCCATATAGTTCTGTGTGTTGGTTCAGGGTTGGTGTCATCTGAGGTCCTCGGATGGGTTGGCATCTTCTCTTCTCAGGTGTTCGGTCATCTCAGATCTTTTAAGGGCTGGATCCAGACTGAAGCTTGTGTAATTCCTAGTTACCTCAGGATTCCCAAGAAACAGAGAAGCAAATAGAGAAAAATTTGTGTAGCTGCTGTTCAAACCAAGCAAAGAATAATAATGATGTGCATTTGATCAGATATAACTGGAGTACAAGGTTATGAGATACCCATTTTTGAATGCTTGGCCAAAGAGATGTGTCTTTTAATCTAGATTTAAACAGATAGAGTGTGTCTGAACCCCGAACGTTAGCAGGAAGGCTATTCCAGAGTTTGGGAGCCAAATGCGAAAAAAAGCTCTACCTCCTTTAGTGGAACTGCTATCATGGTACTACAAAAGTCCGAGTTTTGCGACCTTAGCGAGCGTGAGGATGTAGCGTCGTAGAGATAGTTTAGTCACGCAGGAGCTAACCCATTTAGGGCTGTATAAGTAAGTAGTAGTATTTTGTAACTGTTATGGAACTTAATAGGGTATAGCAGTGCAGGACTGGTAAAATTGGCCGGTAATATGATCATATTTTCTTGTACTTGGTAAGGACCCTAGCACAGCTGCAATTTTTTGGCCTAACTTAGCTTGTTATTGAAGATGCAGGGGAAACCATGCCGCTACTAGGACTATTACATAGTCACAGTCTAGAGGTTAATGAATGCATGACTAGCTTTCGCATCAGAAACAGGTAAACATGGCAATGTTTATAAGATGGAAGAATGCTGTTTTTGTAGCACGTGAAATAGAATTGACAAAACAAAATCAAAAGTTGCTATCTAATATAACACCCAGATGACTGTAGAGGAAGTAACCGTGCATCCGTCTAGTTGCAAATTGTAATCCACGAGATTCGGCGTACTGTCTTTTGGTCCAATAAGTAATATCTCTGTCTAATCAGAATTTAATAGGAGGGAATGGCCCCGAGAAATTAGTAGTCATCGAATCTTTACCATTTTAACACATCTGTTAGCTAGAGAAGTTAGAGCAGTTCATTGGTCTGGTGGAGATTATAGGTGAGGATCATAAGCATAACGTGGCAAATAATCCCGTATTGTTCTAATAATATACCAAAGGGCCAAAATTGTATATCAAAAAACAGAGAAGGCGGACCTAGGACAGATCCTTGTGGCACTCCATATTTTACTGGTGATAATTGAAATGATTCTCTGTTTAAATGAACAAGGTAGTAGCGATCGGACAGGTAGGATCTAAACCATCTTAAAGCCTGCCCTTGAATACCTGTATAGTTTTGTAATCGATATATGAGTATATCATGATCTATAGTGTCGAACGCAGCACTAAAATCAAGTAAAACTAGCCCCCCCCACAAAATGAGACACAGCCTTGGTCTGACGCAAGAAGCAAGTCATTTGTAATTTTAACAAGTGCAGATTCTGTGCTATGGTGGGGCCTGAAACCTGAAATTCTTCATAGATATCTTTTTTTTTGCAGGAAGGAGCACAATTGAGCAGACATATCTTTTTCTAAAATTTTAGACATAAATGGAAGATTTGAAATGGGTCTGTAATTTGCCAGGTCACAAGTCTAGCATATGATTAAAATGCATCAGAAACCTCATATTTCCTAGTTATAAGTGTATGTTAATGAACTCTTTATTTATTCATAAATAGGATGCATGTGCACACTAATTCACAATTAGCATTACATATTCAGGAACACTGTGGGATCTGTAAAAGAGTAAATAATACTCTGAGGAGCATCTACTGTAATCAGAGCGACAGTAAATCTGGAGTAAGGGCCTGTGTTGAGTTTCTTCTCTCTGGTTTCTCTCAGTCGTTGGAGACGGCGCTGACATACTGCAACTACTTCTTCAGCTCCACGTTTGTGGTGGAGACCATGCTGAAGCTTGTCGCGTTCGGCTTCAGACGCTTCTTTAAAGACAGGTGAGCAGCGCTTCCAGAGGATCTCCGGTTCGTCCGTTCAGTGCCGTGACAATGATTCTGTCTCTGCAGATGGAATCAGCTGGATCTGGCCATCGTTCTGCTTTCTGTGATGGGAATCACTCTGGAGGAGATTGAAATAAACGCTTCGCTCCCCATCAATCCCACCATCATCCGGATCATGAGGGTCCTGCGCATCGCCCGCGGTGAGCATCAACACCGCATTATACACACACGCTGGGAATTCCGAGATAAAAACGTTCATTTATGCATTGCATTCATTTATTTAAAAATCATTTATGCACTTAAAAGTATGCACTTAGTATTAAATGCAATTTGGACTGATCTGAAACCTCCATCAGCATCTCTGTCATCTCAGTCCTGCCTCTCGTGGATGTTTCTGTGTGATCTTCATTTAGAGAGACTCAGATTGAAGTCTGAAGATGTTTCTGTCTCTCCCGTGACGTTCAGTGTGATTTTGTCTCAATTTCGCAGTTCTGAAGTTGTTGAAGATGGCCACAGGAATGAGAGCGCTGCTCGATACCGTGGTGCAGGCGTTACCGCAGGTATATACACACACCACACCCACACACACAACACACACACACACACTTCTCACTCACCACAACCTCAATCACAACAACACAACACTCACACACACCCACTCACTCACTCACTCATCACTCACCACTCACTCATCACTCACTCACTCACTCACTCACTCACTCATCACTCCCTCACTCACTCTCTCACACACACACACATACTCTCTCTGGCTCTCTCTCTCTCTCTCTCTCACACAAACAAACACACACACACAAAAACACACACACACTCACTCACTCACTCACCCACTCACTCACTCACTCACTCACACTCACACACACACACACTGTCTCTCTCTCAGACACACACACACACTCTCTCTCTCTCTCTCTCTCTCTCTCTCTTCTCTCTCACACACACTCTCTCTCTTTCTCTCTCACACACACACACAAACAAACACACACAACACACACACACACACACACACACAACCACCCACAGTTTGATGATAAAATTACATGAGTTTGTCCTGTCTTTCATAAATACTCCTAGATGATGTTAAAAATCTTTAATTTTTTTTTTTACTGTTAAACTTACTAATCACTAATTATATTAATAAAATGCCAATATTTGAAATTAATTTGGAATGGAAAAGATTTATTGGACACTTTAAAACACAATAGATAAAATTAAATCTTTAAAAAAAATTTGGCAGATGTGTTGGTTTTTTTTGTTTTGCCTCTATTTGATCATCAGGCTTTTATGCTATATAGTCTGATGTCGTGAGAATATGAAGGAGAAAAAGGGAAACACCACAATTTTATCAGAGACTCAAACTAAGCAAAAAATATTGAATTGGCGGCAGATGCTGACTTTATATGATGACATTCTGATGGCTTGTAATTGCAAATCAACTGAGATCTTTATACTGATACGGAATAAATGATCTAAATATAAGTGGTCGCTCTATATCTCCAGTAATAATAAGATGAGATTGAAATGATCCAAAAATATAATGCAGTGATTGAGAGCTGAAAAAATAAAGGCTCCTCAGAAGATGTGAAATGTTCTGGAGGCTTGTGAAGATCATATCTCCGCTGAGGAACAGTGAAAGTAAAACTTCTGGAAACAAACGCTCCTCAAAACATCCTGATGATCAGATTTGAGACTCTAAAAAAAGATTGATGGAGAATCAAGTAAAGCTGAGCTGCTTCAGTGCAGTAAGAGTTCATCTGGAGATATTACTGACATTATTCTGACCTTTACTTGATCAAAACCAGTCATGATTTGACACGTGAAGCTCCAGCTCAAGCTGGACGTTTATACAATTACACTAAAAGAGCTTTGACTGGATAAAAACTATAAACTATCAACTTGATGACAGAAGGCATGGAGTAGATTGTGTGCAAAAAAAGGTTTAACAGCAAATTTTGATTGTCAGTCATTTAGAGGCCTTGCGTATAAAATCCAGCAGATCCTGATGAGAGTCTGAACAGACAGATTTGATTTCAGCATCTGCTCAATGACATTCAGTCCTAAAGTTGTAGAGAATCATGAGAAGCGTCTGGCGTGTGAATGAAGCGTTAGACGTGCTCTCATCACGTCGTTTCAAGAGTCATTGAGTGTTCAACACGGCTGTGAGCAGCTCTTGAGTGACACACTTCACACTCATAAACACGTTAAACAGATGGCGTCGATCTACAAACCTCCTTTCGCTGGATTAACTGCCCTGAAATTTTGGGGAAATGTTTCCCCCCCACACACCCCACACCCCCCCCCCCACCCCACCCCCTGCAGTCATTAAATCGGTGGTCAACAAGTAGCTTCAATTTAATGTGATTTAGGATCTAGATTATATAAAAACTGCTGGGGTATTTGAGTCACATGTATGTGAGGAATAAAGTGCACAAGCGTTTGTTTTCTCGAGCTCTCGCCGGGCTCAGATGGGCTTCCGGCACGTCTGATGGAAATGAATTAACCTTGAATATAAGCAATAAAGCAGCTGTGAGCGCATGACCAGCACAAACCTCATTCTGGGAATTAAATGACTTTCATTCTCAGCGTTGACTGCTGTTTTAGTGCTTGAGATGAGCTCATGCTGATGTGTGTGGTGTGGGTAGAGCTATTTCCGGGTGTGTGCGTGCGTGTGTGAGTGTATGGCAGTGTGTGTGCGTGTGTTGTGCGCTTTGTGTGTGTGTTAGTTTTGTTCGGTGGGGGAATCGGCGTTTGCTCTTCGTTCTGTTGTTTCTTCACTCTACGCCGCGCTCGGAGTCGAGCTGTTTGGAGAACTGGGTGAGAGAAAAACACTTCAGCATTAAAGTACCTACTTATGATCATCGGCCTTTCTGTTCTTGGCTTTGACATCAGAAGTGTCAGTAAAGACATTTCTAATGTTACAGAAGATTTCTATTTCAAATAAATGCTGTTCTTTTGAACTTTCTATATTTATCTGTGAATCCTGAAAAATAAAATATATGACGGTTTCCACAAAAATATCGTGCAGAACAACTGTTTTCAACATTGATAACAAAAAATGTTAAATGCTCACCAAATCAGCATATTATACTGATTTCTGAAGATCATGTGACACTGAAGACTGGAGGAATTATGCTGAAAAAAATACAAGCTGCGATCACAGAATACTATGTACCAGTTTAAAGACGCTTCAATGAAAACAGCTGTTTTACATTGTAATAATATTTCAGTATTGTTGATCAAATAAATGCAGCCTTGGTGAGCAGAAGAGACTTCAAATAAAATGAAATGAGTTAATTTTGAATGTGTCTCTCCGTGTTTCTGTGTTTCAGTGTGTAATGTTGAATACCCGTGTGAAGGCAGAGCCGTCACGCCCGTTTTTGAAAACTTCGCCCCCCCCCCCATGGCGTTCCTCACTCTCTTCCAGGTGTCTACAGGAGATAACTGGAACGGCATCATGAAGGTAGAGCTCATGCTGGTGTCACTTTACATGAACACAAACCCTAAACTACAGCTATAAACCACGTAAATCAGCTGCATTCGGTCGGCTTCCTTTGTGTGTTGAATCAGTGTCACATCAACTATATTTCCGTATGTATTTTAAATAATAGATGTGATGTGATGTGCTGCTTGATAAATGGCTGTAAAGATTGTGTTGATTAATCATTATGCTGCATTATACTGAATTAAGATAAGTAAAAGCCTTCAGAATAAAGATAGGAATAAAACTCTAGAGTTTGGTGAATGTAAGAGAAAAAACTCTTTAAAGACATGGATTGGAATTGAAATCTAGACGCAAAAAGATAAAGTGCAGTAAAATAAACGCTCGTATGTTTCCTTTCCACTACTCTGAAAGCAAAATAGACCAAAATATCATGAAAAAAACAGTTTTACCTGTAGTGTCTCGCCTTAAGCAAAAACAGACAATATGTGAGCCTGGAGCACAAAAGCAGTGTTAAGTCGCTGGGGGATATTTGTAGCAATAGCCAACAATACATTGTATGGGTCAAAATTATACATTTCTCTTTTATGCCAAAAATCATTAGGATATTAAGTAAAGATCATGTTCCATGAAGATATTTTTGTAAATTTCCTACCGTAAATATATCAAAACTTAATTTTTGATTAGTAATATGCATTGCTAAGAACTTCATTTGAACAACTTTAAAGATGATTTTCTCAATATTTAGATTTTTTTGCACCCTCAGATTCCAGATTTTCAAATAGTTGTATCTCAGCCAAATATTGTCCTATCCTAACAAACCACACATCAATGGAAAGCTTATTTATTCAGCTTTCAGGTGATGTATACATACCCTTATGACTGGTTTAGTGGTCCAGGGTGTACGACCAGCAGCCATGATGCATGAGAGATATTTAGCGGATTTCATGGTTTCTATTTTAGTCGTATTGCACTGGTGTGGATGAAATGACAGTCAAACAGAATTGGATAGTCTTTAGTGTGTTTGTGCTTACAGGACACGCTGCGCGAGTGTCCGCCGGGCGACAGCTACTCGTGTAACACCAGCCTGCAGATCATCTCGCCCATGTACTTCGTGAGCTTCGTTCTGACGGCTCAGTTTGTCCTGATTAACGTGGTGGTGGCTGTGCTGATGAAGCACCTGGACGACTCCAATAAAGAGGCGCAGGAGGACGCAGAGATGGATGCGGAGATCGAGATGGAGCTGGCGCAGGGCGGCCTGTGCTGTCTGGGGCGTCCGGAGCGCTCGACCGGGGCCGATGCGGGCGAGAGGCCGGCGAGAGGCTGCGGAAACAGACAGACGGTTCACACACATGCCAGCACCAGCCAGAGTGGATTGACACCACACAGAAACACACAGGACACACAGAACCAGAGGAAACTCTACTCACCGGCACAGGTGTGTCTCGCACTCGCTGACATACTGAACACGGGGCACAGAGGACATCACAGCCTGTGCCATTTACTGTAAAGAAACAATCATAACGTTTGACTAAAGTCGGTCCGAAAACATAAAACAATAGATTTTTGATATTTAAACCAATTCAAGCTTGAGAAACTCCCACTGACTTAGAATGCAACTGAATGGCAGTCGTGATGTCATCAAATTTGCATACCGAGTTATGACTGGTTTATAACGTTGACGCTACAGTTACTATAACATTAACTGTAATGATTACTATAACCAATAATTGTATCAATAAAAAAAATGATAATGAAAAATGTAATGATAACTATGAGTATAATAACCGATACTATTAACAATAACGATAACTTTAACAATGTTAAGTATAAGTCTAATGATAAATTATAACTAATAACTATAATTATAACATTAACTTTGATAACTATAACTATAACCATAACTATATAACTGTAGTTGCAACGACAACTATAAATATAAAAAGACAGCAAGAAACGATAACTATAATAACAATAACTTTAACTATAATATTAGCTATAATGACAACTATAATGATAACTATTATCGATAACTATAACAATAATAATATCTTAAACAATAATGGTAACGATAAGTCTAACAGAGATAACTATAATGATAACTATATTGGCAGATGATAACTCTCTGTTTATTTCATAATTGCGCTGTAGTTTTGTCGTCTGCCGCTTTAAATGCTGGAGCTCATTAAAGTCGGATAGATTCTGATTGTCAGTCAATATTTTTAGCATTTATCAGCTGGAAAAAAAATCCTGGACTTTGCTATTCTCTTAGAGCAGTTATTAAAACTTATGTTTATGGTTATAGTTATCGATCATGGTGTGAACGGACCCTAAAACCTGAACTGACCTCAAGCTTTAAGACTGATCTGCTGCTGCTGCGCAAACACTGAGATTCACTGCAGCAGATGAACATATAGCTCAGATCTGATGCAGTGCTTCATTTGTCTAGTGTGATTCACTGTACTGTAAATAATGAGTGTCATTAGAGCAGGTGTATTCATGAACAGTATCTACTGTATATTGAGATGATAATATTCCCCTATAATCTCACTGTAAAGGTTTTGTTTTTGAAGCGGGACAGCAGTCATGAATCTCCCATGAATCATTACACTGAGTGATTGTAAATTTCCTTCTTGACATCTGATGGCCCGCAGTGATCGTGAGTGTGCGTGTGTGTGTGTGTGTGTGAGTGTGAGTGTGAGTGTGAGTGTGAGTGTGAGTGTGTGAGTGTGAGTGTGTGAGTGTGAGTGTGTGTGTGGGTGTGTGTGTGTGTTTGTGTTTGTGTTTGTGAGTGAGTGAGTGAGTGTTTGTGTGTTTGAGTGAGTGAGTGTGTGAGTGTGTGACTGTGTGTGTGTGTGTGTGTGTGAGTGTGAGTGTGGGTGTGTGTGTGTGTGTGTGAGTGTGAGTGTGTGAGTGTGAGTGTGAGTGTGTGAGTGTGAGTGTGTTGAGTGTGAGTGTGTTGTGTGTGTGAGTGTGTGAGTGTGAGTTGTGGTGAGTGTGAGTGAGTGAGAGCGTGTTAGTGTGGTGTGAGTGAGAGTGGGAGTGAGAGTGTGAGTGAGTGTGAGTGGAGTGGAGTGAGTGAGTGTGAGGTGTGGAGTGTGAGTGGTGATTGGTGTAGTGTAGGTGGAGTGTGAGTGTGAGTGTGAGGGTGGGAGTGTGAGTGTAGTGTGTGTGAGTGTGCAGAGGTGAGTGAGTGAGTGAGTGTATTTAGTGTGTGAGTGTGCTAGAGTGTTAGTGTGAGTGTGAGTATGGAGTGTGTAGTGTGAGAAGAGTGTCGTGTGAGTGTGAGTGGTGTGAGTTGTGTGTGAGAGTGTTGAGTGTGAGTGTTGAGTTGTGAGGTTTTGTAGTGAGTTGTGTGAGTGTGGAGTGTGAGTGTGAGGTGTGTGTGTGGGGGAGTGTGTGTGAGAGTGTGCGTGTGAGTGTGAGTGTGAGAGAGTGTGTGTGATAGTGAGTGAGTGAGTGAGAGTGAGAGAGAGAGAGTGGGTGTGAGTGAGTGAGAGAGTGTGTGTGTGTATGTGAGTGAGTGTGAGTGAGTGAGTGTGAGTGTTAGTGTGAGTGTGAGTGTGAGTGTTAGTGTGAGTGTGAGTTGTGAGTGTAATGTGAAGTGTGAGGAGTGAGTGGATTGAGTGAGTGAGTGCGTGTGTGTGGTTGTGGGTGGGAGTGTGCTGATATGTGAGAGTGTGAGAGTGTTGTGAGGAGTGTGAGGGTGTGTGAGTGTGAGTGTGAGTGTGCGAGTGTGTGTGAGAGTGAGGGTGAGTGTGAGAGTGGGAGAGTGTGAGAGTGTGTGAGTGTGGGAGTGTGTGAGAGAGTGTGTGAGAGTGGGTGTGTGAGAGTGAGTGTGTGAGATGGGGAGTTGTGTAGGGTGTGACGGGATGAGAGTGTGAGAAGTGGTGATTGTTGAGTGTGTGGATAGTGGTGTTGAGGGTGTGAGAGTGGTGGGAGAGTGTGCGGGTGTGTGAGTGTGAGTGGGAGGGGGAGTGTGTGTGTGTGTGAGAGTGTGTGAGTGTGAGTGTGTGTGAGAGAGGGTGAGAGTGTGTGAGAGAGAGAGAGTGGAGAGTGTTGTGAGG
The DNA here is from genome assembly GCA_018155175.1 of Sinocyclocheilus anophthalmus. Lineage (NCBI taxonomy): Eukaryota > Metazoa > Chordata > Actinopteri > Cypriniformes > Cyprinidae > Sinocyclocheilus > Sinocyclocheilus anophthalmus. The sequence continues at coordinate 155,639 of JADLZN010010736.1, forward strand.
GTGTAGTAGTGTGGTGTGTTAGTGTGAGTTTGAGAGTGAAGTGAGTGTGAGTGGGCGTGTGAGGGGGAGTGTGAGTGTGTGAGTGTGTTCGCGTGTAGCGTGGGCGGAGGGGGTGAGGGTTGAGGGGTGGGTGTGGGGGGGATGTGTGAACGGTGTACGTGTGAGCGTGGGGTGTGTGGGGTGTGTGTGTGGTGTGTGTGTGTGAGTGTTGAGTGTGAGTGTGTGGAGTGTGAGAGCAGTGAATCACACACTGATGTCTCGTTCACACTGACAGTAATTTATTGCTGCTCGCGGTGGGCTTTCACACTGCTGGACGCTCAGATTTAAGACAGTCTGGTCATGAACAACATGCAGTGTGGATGAAAATAAGACGCCACTCTAATTTAACCCGTGAATCAGTTTTCTTGCTGCTGAAAAATTCACAAGAATTCATTGAAACAAAAACAAATGATTTTATGATTCCTTCGCTCCCATTAGTAGCTGCTGCTTCATTTACATAGAGTTAAACTCTTGATGACTCACTTGACAGTCACTGTACTCACTCACTAGAAATCACTTCTCATTAGACATCAAACCTTGATTTGGCTGCTCATGCAAACCAATTTAACAGTTCTGTTTCTTTATAAAATAAATGTTTTTTTTTCTCCTTGTTTCACTGTCTGAAGCTACGACACAACACACACACAAAACACACTGACTGATGGTGTATTTCGATGGTCTTGGGTCAGCGACCGGTCACTGAATGGAAGTTCAGACGTCTACTGCATTCGATTGCATGATCCCGTCCACCACCTTGAGCGCTTCACACACACTACACACACCACACACACACACACACACCCCACACACACACACACACACACACACACACACACACACACACACATACACATCTGTGTGTTGTTGTCTTGTTTTCCAGTACAGATATCCAGACTTCTCTAAAAGTAGTTCAAGGAAAAAACAGCATAAGAAAAAGGGTTTTTTTATTATTCAGTGTGTGTCCAGTGATCTGATACATGTTAGTCAAAGAATTGTGTGTGTGTGTGTGGGTGAGAAGATAGAGTTTGTGTGTGTGGTGCAAATTTTGTACCAAAGTGAGCAAAACCTGACAAATCACTAAAAACCTCATTAAGGAAGGTCCTAATTTGTAAAACTGGATGTTTACGAGTTTTTTTGAAATTGTAAAAATGCAGAAAGTTTTCTGTGAGGGTTAGGGGGTGGGTTTAGGTTAAAAAGTTTACAGAATAACTTTGAAGTGATAAAAAAAAACCTTCATCTAGAAACCTGTTTCTTGTCTTAGGACAACTTTGATGAACTTTTTTGATCCACTTCAAATGTTGACTACTGTATACTATCTGTATTAAAACTCAATAGAAGTCTATGTATTTCCTCATTTTAGAGAGCTTAAGTAAACGGTGTGTGTGTGTGTGTGTGTGTATGGACCGGAGAACCAGTGGCTGGAGAGCGTCTCTCTGCTGATGAAGGACTCGCTGGATGGAGAAATGCAGATGATTGATAATCTATCAGGATCTGTGTTCCACCATTACTGCTCTCCACCAATCAGACGAGACGGCAGGAGCCAATCAGGAGAGGTGAGGATACCTAATGCAATTCCCAAACTGTCTGTCAGCCGAACCCCTTAGACTTAAAATATTTACTAGAAGTACCCCTGAGATTTTGTTTTAAATGTAATTTAATAAAACATTTGTATGTACAGTTCTCTGACATCAACAATGATAATAGTAATAATTAGAATATTATTATTAAATATTTTATTATTAGTAGTAGTAGTAGTATATTTTTAATCAAAATGATAAAAATACAGAAGTATATTACTGTTGTCAAGTACAGTTGCATCGTAAAAAAAGAATTACATTTTATTTGACACATTTGCATGTTCACAAATCTCTAATGTTAATAATAATAATAATAGTAATAATACAATTGTAATATTACTATAAAAAATGCATTTTTGGAAATTGTAATTATGAAATGCTTCAGACTGTAGTTATTTAATTAAATTGCAGCCTTTGATAATCACACTAAGCTTATATGCATTATCTGCAGACCCAGTTATTTATTTCAATTTAAACATTTGATATTTCTTCCTAATCCTTATTTTCCACTTTTTTCCTCAACTCAAAACCCTCATCTGGAATCCTGCCTAATGAAATCATACAGGAATCAGAATCGTTCAGTTCGTATGAGTCTCATCCATCATGAAGCCCGACAGACAGAAGATGATCGTCAATGATCTCGTTTGCACAGAATTGCATGAAACATCATCATGGCTGAATGTATCACGTCTAAGACTAATTCTGAACGAAATGAACATGAAAACGGCATCTGAAACATGAGGATTCAATGTAGTATTTTATGCATACAGTGTGAGATCTCCTTCAGGCTGATTTTAAGAACGGTGATGAGAAAAGAAGCTGCATTTGAAATCCTGTCTGTGATGGATCATACTGTGTGTGTGAGTGTGAGTGTTTGTGAATGTGTGTGTGTGGGTGTGAGTTTTGTGAGTGTTTGTGTGTGAGTGTTTGTGCTTGTGAGTGTTTTTGAGTGTTTGTGTTTGTGCTTGTGAGTGTTTGTGAGTGCTTGTGAGTGTTTGTGTGAGTGTGTGTGAGTGTGTGTGTGTGTGAGTGTGTGTGTGTGTGTGTGTGTGTGTGTGTGTTAGATGTGAGTGTTTGTTTGTTTGTTTGTTTGTGAGTGAGTTAGTGAGTGAGTGAGATGAGGAGTGGTGGGGGTGGTGTTGGCTTATATGTTTGAGTGCGGGTTGTGTGTGTCGGGTAGGGTGTGTGAGGTGTGTGAGTGTTGTGTGTGGGGGTGCGTGTGAGTGTCTGGATGTGAAGTGTTTTGCGAGTGTGTTTGTGTGTTTTGTGTCGTATTATGTTGTGTGTTTTGTGGTGTGTGGTGTGCCGTTATGTGTGTGGTGAGTGAAGTGTGTGTTGTGTGGGTTTGTGTGTTTGTGAGAGTGTGTGAATTGGGTGTGTGTGTGTGTGTGTGTGTGTGTGTGTGTGTGTGTGTGTGTGTGTGTGTGTGTGTGTGTGTGTGTGTGTGTGTGAGTGTGTGTGTGTGTGTGTGTGTGTGCGCGCAGCAGGTCATGTGAGTGAGCGCTCAGATCTCTGCATGCACCAGTGTTTGACAGCTTCCTGTGGTGATGGTGTGTGTTTGTAGATCCGGCTGGCGGAGGTCGAGCAAACGTCTCTGATGTCGGAGCAGCTGTCAGATAAATCCTCCTCACCGGCGCTGCCTGATGACATCAGCCTGGACGAGCACAGCGACTACCAGCTGCGGGACAGGGACTGTAAGGTGTGTGTGTGTGTGTTTAAAAACACTCCAGCTGACTGCGCTGTGTGACAGTCATCCTGCTCTGCTCTGATTAATCATTATTGACATGCTTAATTAACTGATAAGTGAATGAGGCTCTCGGGTGGATGTGTGAAGCTCCTTTGGGATCGTCTCAGCAGGATCTTCTCGCTCTATCTGTGTCTCTGGCGCTTCTGCTGTCAGACTCATGTGGAGAAGCATGCACTGAACACTTCAAGAAACGTCAAGAAAATCATCTGTCATCCTGTACTTAGCTTGACGTTTGAACGTTTTAGGGACAAACCAAGAAAAATCGACTTGGTCAGTCAGACTTTTAAACGCATTTTAGCTTTTCTGTAGTAGACCTACAAATTCATACTACATTCAAGTTATTTACTTAAATAGATCAGCAGCAAGTGCATGAGGTTGAGTGATACATTGCATGCAAATTACTTTTAACGGCTGCGCTACATCTATTTTTGCAATAAGCACTTTGAAAATAATGCACTATAAGCATGTTTGTCAACACAATCATAAAGGCTTTTATTAAGCAAATCAAGAAGTGAATTAGTCGCCCACTGCTTTAAAACAGACGTCTGCTGGGCATAATTCAAGTTAAATGCACAATGGGAGGCACACAAACACTTGTATTTATTCAATCTTATAGAAAACAGATGATTAAGCTGTGTTCAAGTTTGGTCGTGTGTAAATTAAATAACATTTTGCTGTAATGTGGATGTAGAACACTTGTCATATATATGTCATATATCATGCCATTTACTTTTGTGTACACTATTTGTTATAAATTCATTTATTTAAAACGTCAGTAGCTAGAGAGCACTACAGTGGTGAAAAGCAATTATTATAATGCACTCTATGGCGGATTTAAAAAAATAAAAATAAAATATTTTAAAAATCTCTATTTCCATGACACATTTAATACATTTACATGTCTTTATTTTTACATGCCTGTAAACAAAAGATAAAAAGAGACTCCCCTATGCATTTTGGCAAAGACCTGAGAGGAGTTTCTTTTTATCTATTGTTTATAACTATGTAAAAATAAAAGCCTCTTAAATTTATTATGTGTGCCAGGGAAATGCTGTTTTTTGGGGTATTTATTAATTTATTGTTTTTTTTCTTTTTTGGTGAATGGATATCATTGGTTTTTGCTTCTTGTTCTTAAAATGGGAAACAACTCCTTTCAGTGGAAAACAAAAGATATTTAGCAGTTATGTTCATGCTGCTTTTTGTCCATATGAAATAAATGGGGATAGACTAAAAGTATCAACCTAAGAGTCTGTGAGATTTATGAGATATATTTCTATACTTCATCATTATATCATGCTTTGTGTGAGGAACTGGAACACTCATTGAAAATCGTCTCCTCCACTTCAGCTCTCAAATCAGATTCGGCTGTAATATGCTGCGTCACACTGCTGTAGGTACAGTGTGATGTGTGTGAGGAGATGCACATGAACCGCTGTGTGTCTGTACAGGAGGAGCAGGGCAGCGCTGACCTGAGCACAGACAAGGTTGTGTGCAGAAGATTTCATCCTCCGAGCGAGGCCTGCAGTCCTGGGCGAGACAGACGGGATCATCAGCTCCAGTCTCCAGCTCACCGCGGAGGTCAGACGACATCTGTGTGTTCTGCTGAAGGGCCGTTTACCTCAGATGTGTTCTTACACTTCAAGAGGCCGTGTCGAGTTATGTTCTGTATTCTGTTCCATTAATTCGTCCAGCTTTTTCTAAACACCCTAGCAACCATCCCCATATCACCCAAGCAACAGCCTTGCAATCACCAAGAATGCCCTAGGAACTGCATAGCAACACCCTAACAACCACATAGCAACTTTTAAACAGCAACACAGAACACCCTATTAAGCATCCTGCAATGTCCTAACAACCACCATAGTGACCTCCTAGCAAGGCTTTAGCAACAGTCAGCACTCCCCTAACAACTACTCAAAATAACCTAGCATCTGCATAGCAATGGCTTAGTAAACACTTACAACACCCTAATAAACCCATAGCAACACAGAACCACCCAGAATAACCAGGTAACCACCAGAACACCCTAGCAACCATCAAGGACACCCTAGCAACACAGCAACACAGACCACCCTAATAAGCATCTTGCAACCAGCCAGAACACCACAGCAGCCTTCGATCACCCTGGCAACCACCCAGCACACCCTAGAAACTCCATAGCAACACCCAAGAAACCACCCAAAATGTCCAGGAAACCACCTAGTAGTGCCCTTGAAACCACACACATAACCCTAGCAAACACCCTGAACACCCTAGCAATGCAATAGCAACCACCCAGAATACACAGGTAGCCATTGGTACACCCTAGTAACTGCCTGTCAACCATCCAGGACACCCCAGCAACACCACAGCGACCTCATGATAAACTTCGGAAAAAAAACACAGAACACTCTAGTAAGCAGCTTACAATCAGCCAGAACACCACAGCGGCCTCCTAGCAACCATATAGATCACCCTGGCAACCACCATGAACACCCTAGAAACTCTATAGCAACACCCAAGCAACCATCCAAAATTTCAAGGCAACCACTAGCAACACTTTAGCAACCACCTAGAACAACCTAGCAACCACCTACCAGTGCCCTTGAAACCACACTTATCAACTAACTGGAACACCACAGCAACCACCCATATCACCCTAGCAACTCCATAGCAACCACCCAGAACATCGTAGCAATGGTCTAGAAATGTATTTATCTGTCTGGTTGTGAGAGACTGGGTGGCCTTAAAACCTTTAAAGTTTGAACTATTAAAGTTTGAGCTTCTCCACAACTTTCAAGTTAGGCTTTCTCAAGTCAACATCAAAGTTTGTCTTGACAAACTTTTTTTTAAATCCATATATACAGTGGTGTGAAAAAGTGTTGGCCCCCTTCCTGATTTCTTATTTGTTTGCATGTTTGTCACACTTTAATGTTTCAGATCATCAAACAATTTTAAATATTAGTAAAAGATAACACAGGTGAACACAACATGCAGTTTTTAAATGAAGGCTTTTATTATTAAGGGAAAACAAAATCCAAAACTACATGGCCCTGTGTGAAAAAGTGTTTGCCCCCTAAACCTAATAACTGGTTGGGCCACCCTTAGCAGCAACAACTGCAATCACGCGTTTGCGATAACTTGCAATGAGTCTGTTTCAGCGCTGTGGAGGAATTTTGGTCCACTCATCTATGCATAATTGTTGTAATTCAGCCACATTGGAGGGTTTTCGAGCATGCACCGCCTTTTTAAGGTCATGCCACAGCATCTCAATAGGATTCAAGTCAGGACTTTGACTAGGCCACTCCAAAGCCTTCATTTTGTTTTTTTTTCAGCCATTCAGAGGTGGACTTGCAGGTGAGTTTTGGATCATTGTCCTGCTCTAGAACCCAAGTTCGCTTCAGCTTGAGATCACGAACAGATGGCCGGACATTCTCCTTCATGATTTTGGTAAAGAGCAGAATTCATGGTTCCATTTATCACAGCAATTTTTCCAGGTCCTGAAGCAGCAAAACAGTCCCCAGACCATCACACTACCACCACCCCTATTTTTTACTGTTGGTATGATGTTCTTTTTTCTGAAATGCAGTGTTACTTTTACGCCTGACGTAATGGTACACACACCTTCCAAAAAGTTCAACTTTTGTCTCGTCAGTCCACAGAGTATTTTCCCAAAAGTCTTGGGGATCATCAAGATGTTTTCTGGCAAAACTGAGACTAGCCTTTATGTTCTTTTTGCTCTGCAGCGGTTTTCGTCTTGGAACTCTGCCATGCAGACCATTTTTGCCCAGTCTCTATCTTATGGTGGAGTCATGAACACTGACCTTAACAGAGGCAAGTGAGGCCTGCAGTTCTTTGGATGTTGTTCTGGGTTCTTTTATGACCTATTGGATGAGTCGTTGTTGTGCTCTTGGGGTAATTTTGGTCGGCTGGTCACTCCTGGGAAGGTTCTCCACTGGTCCATGTTTTTGCCATTTGTGAATAATGGCTCTCACTGTGGTTCGCTGGAGTCCCAAAGCTTTAGAAATGGCTTTATAACATTTTCCAGACTGATAGATCTCAATTACTTTCTTTCTCATTTGTTTCTGAATTTCTTTGGATCTCGGCATGATGTCTAGCTTTTGAAGATCTTTGGTCTACTTCACTTTGTCAGGCAGGTCCTATTTAAGAGATTTCTTGATTGCGAACAGGTTTGGCAGTAATCAGGCCTGGGTGTGGCAGAGAAATTGAACTCAGGTGTGATAAAACACAGTTTTAACAGGGGGGCAAACACACAGGGCCATGTAGTTTTGGGTTTTGTTTTCCCTTAATAATAAAAACCTTGGAATTTAAAAACTGCATGGTTGTTTTACTTGTGTATCTTATGACAATTGTAATTTGGTTGTGATGATCTGAAACCTTAGTGTGACAAACATGCAAAAAAATAAGGAATCAGGAAGGGGGCCAACACTTTTTCACACCACTGTCTAGTTGCATAAAAAAACCCTGTGTTATGCAACCCATACCTAGTCCCAGTTTTGAACATATGTAGTTTTTTTGCACTCTAAATTAAAAGTTAACTAACTCACAACAGAAGCCTGTGGTGTAAAACACCTGTTAGTGTTCTGCTGAAATGGCTGACGGGTTTGTGTTTGGCCGATGGCGTCAGAACGTTTCACGTCCTCTTTCTCCTCCCGGCTGAGGTCTTTCCCCCTCACCCCCACCGCGTGCGAGTCCCCAGGGCAGCCCAGCCAATCATCGCGGCACCGCCAGGCTCCAGACACAGTCCTCCGCCTCATGGGCTTCTCTCAGGTCCCCAGGGGCCAACAGCAGGGTCATGGGCTCTCAGGTAAGAGATGCCATATGTAGAACATGACAGATGACCCTTCAAACTCAATCAGGACTTAGAGTCCAGTGTCTGGAAACCAACAAAAGGATAAAGGGGTCTTGAGTAGACAGACTTTGACTTCAGTCATCAAGTGAGGTCCAGTTTGCAGCTTACTCTGGCCAACAATCATCCTCTTAAGGTGCAGTCATATTTACCATTGCTTGGCGAAATTGAAATCCAAATGATTCCGATAGGACTCCCACGCACTCGGGAGTTCCAAAAATGTTTGTTAGTTCAGTTGGGTTCAAATGCTGATTTGCCGCGCTGACCAACAGAAAGCTGCTTGAAAGTGACTTCAGTGTGAGCAGTGATTTAATCATGACAATAGATGATGGATCTTTTTTCCCCAGTAAAATTTGATGGGAGCCCACCTTTAGACCAGAGGGCTTGTGGATATCTCGTTTACTTGCTACTAACTGGCTCAAACTCCTAGAATGTCTTTTGAAGCTTTGAGGCTTCTGCACTGGAAAACGATGTCAAATCCAGTGACAAGTTCTTCCTAAAAAACTTACTTTCAACTCAATACCTTGTAAACCTGGTGGACTGGTGCACCCAGACAGAAACTTTGCAGTTGTAGATCTGGGTCACTAAACACTCTCATGTCCAGATCCACGTTTGTTTCTCTTTCCTGACTCTCTTGTCGTTTATTGCTGCAGACGTCCCAGAGTAACTCCTCGCTGGCCACTGGCAGTTCGGTGAGCAGCCTGCAGACCATGCTGGAGGAGGGCATCTCTACGCTACCCCTGATCTGCAGAACCCACATTCCTCCTCCAGAACTCACCCAGAGACCTTGTACACCACAGACTCTGCTCAACCTCCAGGCCACCAGGGGGCGCCAGAGGAATCAGAGCAGATACAGTGACTGCACAAATCCTAACTGGATCCGACAGGACCCCTCCGATGATTACGGCTTGATTCCAGTTAGGGCGGAGGGGAAGGCGCGGGGAAGCGGTCATCGGCTGATTATAATAGGAGAAAGTAGGGCCTGACAGGTTCGATACGAGTAGGGAGAGCGTCCTTTGACGAATAACTCTGCAAACCCTCCTGATTTCGCTGGGCGCCGGTGGCGGGGCCGCAGAGGGGGGGGATGGGAGGGGGGGGCTGGGGGTGGGGGGGGGGTGGGGGGGTGGGGGGGGGTGGGTTGGGGGGGGGGGAGGGGGGGGGGGGGAAGGGGGGGGGGGAGGGGGGGGGGGGAGAGGAGAGAGGGGGGCGGGGGACGAGAGGGGAGAAAGAGGGGGGGGGAGGAAAAGGGGGGGGGGGGGGGGGGAGGGGAGGGCGGGGGGGGAGAAGAAGGGGAAGAAGATAGGGGAAGGGGAGGGAGGGACAGAGGGGAGGGGGAAGGGAGAGGTAGGAGGGGGGCGGGGAAGGAGGGGTTTCCAGCTCAAGCAGCGACAGAGGGAGGTTCGTACTTCTGATTACGCCGTAATACCAAGGTGGAAGAGGGAGAAAGCGTGGCTGTATAGGACGCGCCCATGCGATTTGGAACAAACAGCGGGAGCAGAGGAACGGGTGGAGGCGGGAGGATGCAGGGCCTCTGAAGGGGGGGGGAGGGGGGCTGAGCACGGGAAGGAGCGCGAGTGCAGCCATCGTGGGGATCATAAGAAGATTCGCTCGCGGTCAACACACTTGATCACGGCTCCAGAGACACGTGGAGTCCCTGCCTGACGCGCCCAGGCGCACATGACACACATCGTGGGCCGGTGAGTGCGGAGCTGGACGAATAGCGAGGACGCCACGTGGCACCAAGTCAAAACAGGGAGTCTTGTACATGCTGCCAAGCATACCTGAGGGACCATCGCAAAGAGGACATGGAAAGCGAGAGAATCGCGGAACATGCACAGAACTGGGAGGGAAAAGCTCGCCATGGTTATACAAAAACAGGCTGAGCACACCGGTGCACCAAGCGCTGAGTAGGGAGGCGATCGGGAGTGAGCCGGGGAACTGTAGCCGTGAGGCGGCGTTGCCGAAGTGGCAGGAGGGGGTGTGGCGTTGACATCACGGCTGGCAGGGTAAATGAGCCATGCAGCTAGGGCGACGGAAACATTCCCAAAAGACGAAGTGCGTATATTGTGGCCGGGAAAGAACAACGGGAAGGGACGTTGGCAAAACGCAAGTGGGAAACAGAAACGAAAGGACTTCTACGATGTTTTTCCCCAAGATTTGAGCGGACGAACAATCAAAAAACTAATAAGCATCCGAAGCCGGATAGCGTTTAATACTACATTGATGAAAGGGTGACTTTCTTTAGTTCTTTATATCATTACTTATTCCATCAACCTTTTTTTTGCATTTGAATCGCATAAAAAAAAACCTGCCTGATGAAACCGTCAAATGCGCATAAATTTCTTAAAAAACGATGCCACACAACTGAAAGGATAACTTTTATCCGCTCGACAAAATTGTATAAACTCCGCTAAACACTTTACTGATAAAATTCCACTGCGCATTGAACAGTCATGTACTTTGCGCTAATGAACGAAACCTGACTAACCAGCGGACCGATCTCGTTCACAGCATCTATATGTTGTTCTGGTCGTTCTGAAATGCTTGAGGAAAGTCTGTCATCAAAGTATTTCTGTATAATTACGATCTTACACGACTGCGTTCCCAAACAGCAGACATCCACCTCTAAAAGCCATGACTACATTTATCATGTTACGTCTGCTCTCCCTGAAGCGCAAGTAATTTATTACATATGGAACTTATTATATTCAGTGGCTTCTCCTAGTTTTCTTAGAGATATTTAGTGCCAGTTAATCAGGAAGTGACGATTTGTTCTCTTTGACTCGTTGGATGGAAACGGTGCTTTATTTTCAAATGTTTTATGCGATATTCCAGTTTTGCGCATGAGTTAAATTTGCATCTTTGGATGGAAACATAGCTATTGTCTGTAGTATGAATGCAATCCGGACGTACTTTACCTCATGTTGCCATCATTCAAAACTACTCATGGGATTGTAAACTGTCCACTAGTAGTAGGTACTTTTTGCCTACTGTTTTACGAGTTTGAACATACTACTCATTTCAGATGCTGTTTTATAGTAGGGAAATATTCTGTTGCACCTGACTTTTTTGCAGGGAACTGGCAAATTACGAAAGCTCTGATATTTGTGTAAAAATTTTGGCAGTCAAAAGTAATTTGGCAACTTCAGAGTGCTGCAGCTGTGACGTCAAAACCCAGACGGTTAATTCGCCTCTGGCTCTCTAACAGTGGCGTTTACTTCATTCTTATGCAGCAGTATTGAGATTTAGCAGCCGCCCACAGATCATTAGATCATTATAAAGGAAAGATCTGAGGAAACATCTCAAGCCCAAACCACGACACACACACACTGAGTGTTGGAGATTGTTGAGGCTCTTCTGTGGGTTTTGTTCTTGGTTGTTCTGTGTTTGTAGTATAATGGTGGTAGAAGCAGAAACATGAACCCTGATCCTAAACCCAGTGAGCTGCCCAGCTAGACAACGTTTTAGGGTTTATATCTTCTCAAGAAACTGTGAAAGAATACAACAACGATGGAATTGGTCCAAGTTTTATCGTCCAGCAGGGGAATATCTTGCATCTGATTACCAGAACATACTATAGCGTACTTGTCATTCGCATAGGTGTAATTTATGGATGGGATTATGCTAATTGTGAATGAACGTACATGTGCACCCTATTTATGAATGATTGGAATTCATTAACATACGTTTATCAAATCTTTATTTTTAGAAGAATTTGTGACTCCAGAGGAGAGTTTTTGGAAAGATTCCTTTAGATTCATGTATTTTTGTGCTCATTATGATGTTGAGCCGTTAGCTGACCATTGTGGAGTTTGTTTCAGTTCATTTCAATCTCTAATGAAGGTTAAATGAAGATCACTATGCAGACAGCGAGGTCGCTCACTAGGGTTTGGATTAGAGCTGATGTTTGTCTCTGGAAATCATGCATGAGAGATGATGTAACTATACTGTGAAGATGGCAAAAAGTGATTTATTTTTAAGGTATTAAGTGAAATTCTTTTACTTGCGTAGTTTTGTGTCAATCTCTGTCTTCCACTTTGCATTTTGTACAAGCGTCTCCCTTAAAATGTTTAATGTTTCTGACCTTTAATGAGATGCTGAAACGCTGGCAGATCGGTGAAATGATTTTACTGATTTTGTTTCTCATTTGCACAGCTGATTTGTTTGTAAAGGACTCTCAATGCACATTGATTTGCATGATTGCATCTAAATTTATGTAGACTTTAGTGTCCTTATTCCAAAACTCCTGCTGTGATCGAATCATTCCCGCTGGATCTACAGTGCTGGAAAAACTGGGCAAATCAGTCACAAAGTCATTCATTGCTCAGACCTAAAAAAAGTTTTATTTTTAAGCATTTTTAACAATATATGACATATATATTCACCTCCAATATTTATGCATTTGCTTTGAGACCGTTCTTTAGTATTATTTTTTTCAACTAAACCGTCATTGTTCCCAGAAGAAGCTTTAGTTCAAATAATCAAGGCCTGTTTTCCACACTGTTTTTCACTAAATGAACACAAGAATGATATTTAATATATGAACTGAACAATGCATAGCAATACTGACCGTGTTAAATGGCACACATGACTTCAGTGAACATCTTTGAATGATGAATCATCTGACTGTTTTGATTCGATTCATTGAAATGGAGCGTTCAGAAGTGATTCGTGTAAATGTACTGAACTCGATCAGTGTTTTTGCTCTTCAAGTTTAAACTCAAGACTCTGTTCATACATCTCTGTCTTGAAGCTTGCATACTTGCAGATTAAGAGCAAATATTAAGCATTTAAACCATTGCAATATTTACACAATTTAGTTTACTTATTGCCAATGAAATGATATAGTAAATATCTTGTCTCCTGCCCAGCCGTATGTCCAGTTTTCCATTTAGATGAAACTGAATTTGCTTTGATTCTTCTGGAGTTCAGAGGAGTTTCATGCATTTGCCATGTGCTGCATTCACAATCCTAATAAAGTGTCTGAAGTGCTTTACTGATGTCAGTGACTCAGCAGAGGTTTGGTTATAGCATGGGTAGTTAATCACAGCCTCTAACGGTTTTGTGTGGACTCAGTGGTTGATCCGGTTCATTGATGTCTGTCAGAATGGTGAGGAATCATCTCATGAGTCTGATTTTAGGGTGAATGGTTCGTTTAAGTCTCCCTTCAGATGAGATCTTAATGAGCTGTGAGAGGATGAAGTTCTCCGTGAGATCTGTATTTTCATCGCACATGAATCCAAAGCACTGACGATCGATCGCCACTTCATGCCCAAAGTAAGTACCAAAATAATGTATCATGGAAAAGAAAATCCATTTATAACTAATAAATTATGATATTGAGTTGGTTGGCTACTACTGTGTTATTACTATTTTTTCTTTCTAAAATGCATTGATCTTGGCTTGAAAATAGCTATGGATGGATGAAGTTTATTTATTCATATTGCCGCAAAGAAAAACTCAACAGGCTTGTTTTTATACAATAAGATCGTATTAGTTAATATTAATGCATTAGCTAACGATTGCTATTGATAATGAAAGTACATTTTAAAATTGTGCATTATGTTAGTTGCATTTAACTGATGTTAACAGATTAACTTTTGATTTTAAAAATGTATTTGCAAATGGTGAAATTAACATGATTAAGATTAATAAATGCTGTTCATTGTTAGTTCATGTTAACTGACGTAGTTAACTGATATTAGCAAATGATACCTTATTGTAAAGTGTTGTTGTTTTTAAATGTCTTTTTATGCAGTTAATTCACTACACGCATCGTGATAAAGTTAATAATTAAGATTTTTTATGTTTTTTGAAGATTCCTTCTGCTCCAACCAAGGCTGCATTTATTGATCAGAAAAACAGTAATATTGTGAAATATTATTACCATGTTTTCTATTGTAAATTATTTTATAATGTAGTTTATTCCTGTGATGGCAAAAACATTATAAAATCTCAATTATCCCAAACACTTTTTAAACCTTGTTTACTGTAGTTGTGCTCATGGTTTTTGAGAATGAGGCTGTTTCTTTATTTTCTTGTCCTAACTAGGTATGATGATATATTAGGTTAAACTGAATCGTGTGTCTTGATCAGAACAGAGCAGACTGATGTTCTCCTGACCTGAGAGCTGATCAGAGGAGCAGACGGACGCAGCAGGTGTGTGTGTGTGTGTGTTTTTGTGGTGTTTCTGTCCACATCTGCTGCTGGACCGTGAGCAGACAGTCTCATTAGCATATGCTAATGATCTAGCAGAGGCCACAGCGGGATCAGCAATGTCACTGTTTGCTGGTCGATTTTGAACAAGATCAGAGCAGATCTGTGCCCCCTGTGTCGTGTTGCTCGCTTTTGTGGACAAATGAGGGACATATAAGTTTGTATAATCGACAAAGGTATGCAGGTATTACAATGAGACGGTGACTTTTTCAGGACTTACCCCATGTCCCCACTTTCAAAAAAACGCTTATAAATCCACAGAATGGATGTACTGAAAATCTAAATATCAGAAAGGCTCCTGTGAGGGTGTAGGTGTTCGGGGTAAGGTGGTGTAGTCATAGAATATACGTTGTACAGTTATAAAAACCACTACCCCTATGGGATGTTCCCCACCACTTTTCACAAAACCAACCTTGTGTGTGTGTGTGAAGAGTGAATGTGTGTGTGTGTGATAGTTTGTGTGTGTGAGAGTACGTGTGTGTGTGTTGTTGGTCTTTTTGTGTGTGTGTGTGTGTATTGCTCAGTTCACTACTTAAAAAAATTTATCAGTGACATAGGTCAGAACGCCCACGACGGCCATCAGCACTTCCTCAACGCTATATACATCGTGGTCGTGTTCCACATCCTCAGTGGGGTTGTGTCTCCTCTCTGTGCGTTTGTGTGTGTGTGTGGTGTGTGTGTGCACGCTCCTGGTCCATCAGCTGTAGATGCTCAGAGTCTGATTCAGTCTGTCTCTCTGGATTTACTGTGACATGATGAGATAATGGCTCAGTGTGAGTGTGATCTGCTCTCTTCAGTTGTTTGTATCTAATGGTCTTGTCTCTCTCTCTCTCTCTCTCTCTCGTCTCTCAACCTCTCGCTCTCTCTCCTCCCATCTCTCTCTCTCTCTCTCTGTGTGTTCATCTGACCTTAAGCTGATCGATTGATTCTATGTCAGAGTTACCAGAGTTTTGATTCTGAGAATCTATTCCAGTACACGTGACTCCTAATGAAAGACACTTAAAAATAAAATTAAGTAAAATACCAATTTCATAATTAAAATAAACTGGAAATAAAGAGTTGTTGTCTAGTCAGGTAGACATGAAACTGAGGTAAAACTAATACTCTAAATAAGTAAAAAAATAAAAATACAGTTGCAATTGATTTTTTTAATGCACTCAGTTAGAGATGGCACTTTCTGATGTCATGTTGATTCTCCAGATGAAGTATGCACTTGTTCAGTCAGTCTAGTCTTGACACACATCAGCTTTCAGCTCTGAAAAACTCATGCAACCTCAACTACGTAATATTGAGTTTTACAGATGTTTACAATAAGAGCTCCCGATTCAATTTGAATTTCAATTTACTTCTATAATTACAGCTCGCTGCTGTGCACCGACAGCGCTTTAATTAGACACCATGATGGCGCTCAAACCGGCTGGAAGTCGACAGCTCATCACGCTCAGATGTACGCCAGTGCAGAGATTCATAATTAATATCATTGCATGCAATATCTGCATTTATAAGAGAGTTATGATTTTAACACAATGGAACGACGTCCCCGAACGAGGAGAGAATGAAGGAGCTGTTCAGAGAGACTGAGGTTTCAGCTTCAGATGTTCAGATGTTCAGATTCATATTGTGTTGCATGAGATTGTGAGAAAAAAACAACACAAGAATAGCTCTACACACACGCATGATTTATGATGAATGAGAACAATCTGCCCCAAACCACATTATAATTACTGCAGTTCAGTGATGAGCACAAACTGAAGTCGAGCGGTGAATCAACATGAATCTTTTAGTATGTTGTGACAGAAAATGTGATGAAAGAGCCTGATGGAAAATGGCATATGTTTACTTCTATATTAAAGTAATAGTTCAGGCTAAATTAGAATATTCAATAAGATATTTAGAAGAATGTTCACACTTTTTAAAATCTAAATTGTACAAGTACCATTGAAGTTAATTGTGAAGTCTCTTCTGCTCACTAAAGCTGCGTTTATTTGATCAAAATACAGTAAAAATAGTGAAAAATTATTACAATTTCAAACAGCTGTTGTCTATGTGAATCTCTGTTAAACTGTAATGTATTTCTGTGATGTGCAGCTGTATTTTCAGCATCATTCCTCCAGGTCTTCAGTGTCACATGATCTTCAGAAATCATGATAATATGCTGATCTGCTGCTCGAGAAACATTTCTGATTATTATCAATGTTGAACACAGTCGTGCTGCACGATATTTGTGCAGAAACTGATATTTTGTTCAGGATTTGTTGATGAAATTACATGAAATGAAAATTCACATCTGTTTTGAAAATGCATGTTACTGATTTTATTGAAAGATTCATCCATGCATATGTTTAATTTTTTAACTTTTTATGGACCTTGTGCACTCTTAAAACTAAGGCTCTTTTTTGGCATTGATGGTTCAGTGAAGAGCCTTTAACATCCATGGGGAAAAAAAGGTTCTTTATATTATTAAAATATTGTTCACATTAAGAAAAATCCCAATTTTTAAGATTGTGATGTTCCTTCAAAATGTGGACTTTTAGTGAAAACTCTAGTAAGATAAGATTGTTTTGATAATATATGTCACTCACATACGTCACAATACAGAAGATGTGCTGCTTTTTGTGTTTCACGGTGATTCAAAGCATCATAACAGTCATCCGTGTGAATTAAAGTCGTGATGTTTTGTGTGAGGATCAGATGTAAATATGAGTTATTAGCTGATAATCTCTGCAGCAGACATCTGTACATATTCATGATGTTGCTGACATAAAACCTGAAAACGAGGCGTCTGGATTTGGTAGGTTTGGAAATGCAAATATGAGTTCTGAGAGTTGCAAATATCGATGCAGGTTTAGTTTTGTTCCTCTCACAAAGCATCATTACGAAGCCAATTTCCATTTTGTGCAATTTTAAAGCGAATCAAATTGTGTTTGATGCTCAAATGGGTTTTTATTTATTCATTGGTTTGAGCTTCTTTAATTCTTCTCTCTGTGCCTCAGAGGTTTGTGTTAATCCATCAAGTTTCTGCTCTCTCATGCTCTCTCTGAGTGTGTGTTTCTAGATGAGTGATTGATATGTGTGTTGTGAGTCAGTTGAGAGCGTGTCGTGTCAGTCTCTGATAAAAGAAAGAGAAAAACAAAGAAAGTCTCTGATCTCCTGTCGGTTTCTCTCAGGAGCGTGTCTCTGTCAGCCGTCGAAGCACAAATACAATCACACACGAACATCATCAGCTTTCCTCGTGCTGCCAGCTCTTTCTCCCTCCGTTTTTAGCACATATTGTGGTTGTGTTGGATCAGTGTGTGTGTGGTTTGTGTGTGTGTGTGTGTGTGTGTGTGTGTGTGTGGGGAGTTTTGTTCGGTCCCGGTGAGTCTCTTCGATCAGAGGCCTTGTTTGTTTGGCTGAGACTCAAAGGTTGCCATCACACCCATTCCAATTTCCTTCCCACTCCAACACCACTCTGATTCAACACGCACGCACACACACACACGCACACACACACACACACACACCCACGCATCATTTTTGTATTGTGGGATTAATTCGGTCTCTCCATAGGCGTAATGGTTTTTATACTGTACAGACCGTATATTCTATTGCCCTACACCAACCCTACCCCTAAACCTACCCCTCACAGGAGACTTTCTGCATTTTTACAATCTCAAAAAAACTAATTCTGTATGATTTACAAGCTTCTGTACCCATGGGTACCTCAATTTAGGTGACCCCAGGCCCCAGAGTTGGGGTTTTTTAAGCGTGATTTGTGGATATAAGAGACCTAGCAGTGTCTCTGATTGGTCCAGCCATATGCAGTGACGTATTTATATCACGCAACCATCCAGGTGCTCCGTTAATCTAAAATATTGGTTGAAATCAAGATTTGTGCCTTTTAAATATATATATATATATCTTGTTTATATACACTAAACCGTTCAGCAGTTTGTGGTTGGATGAAAAAAAGTATCTTTTGCTCACCAAGGCTGCATCTTATTAAAAAAAAAACAATAAAACAGTGACATATTATTATCATGTAAAACAGCTGTTTTCTATGTGAATATTTGTTAAACTGTAATGTATTTCTGTGAGGCAGCTGTATTTTCAGCATCATTCCTCCAGCCTTCAGTGTCACATGATCTTCAGAAATCTTTCTAATATGCGGATTTGCTGCTCAAAACCATTTCTGATTATTATCAATGTTGCAAACATTCGTGCTGCACGATATTTTTGTGGAAACTGGGATACATTACATTTTTCAGGATTCACAGATGAATAGAAAGTTCAAAAGAAAAAAACATTTATTTGAAATACAAATATTTTGTAACATTATAAATATCTTTACTGACACTTTTGATCAATTTAATGCATTCTTGATGAATAAAAGTATTGTCTTTCCAACGTTTACATTATTGTGGTGTACCATCATGCAGGACTGGAAAGATTCACTTAGAAATAATTAGTGGTTATCATTTTCTCATTTCCTTGTGCACTAGCTGCGAAGGTTTCTATCTTTTCTGGATTCTGCTTAAATCACCTTCATCTGTCCTCTGCTGCTCTAATGATGTCCGTCTTGTCTGCATTTGTTCACGTGTGATGATGGGATGAGTATTGATTGCATCCTGATAACTGGGTCCAAACAAAAGCCTCTGCCTGCTTTTCTTCTCCAAACACTCTACAATTTATCTGTCAGTGTTTGAGGAAAAACAAACCAGAATCTGGCTTTGTTGTTGAGCAGTTAAATCTCACGACGGGCCTCCGGCGGCTGTTTGCTGAGTGTGAAATTGAAAAGCGTCTCGGGCCGTTGTTGATTTTAGCCTCAGTAATTGAAATAGTTTGGGAGGGTCAGATGTGTTTTCCCTCAGAGTTCAATATAAAATCCTCATGATCCGTCCTGTGATTCTCACGGGAATGTTAATATGTGTTCAGTGTGTGAATGTGCCGCGCATGAAGGTCATTTTAGTGTTTTACTCTTATATGAATTGCATTTGTCCTTTAATTTCTTTCTCCTTATAAACTGATGCCATATTTACACTGCAAAGGTGGCACAGAAGCGCTTCTGAAGTGCCATTTAGGTGTCTTTATACAGACTGTTTAATGCTGCTCAGAGTTGGCATGAATGCATTTACACATTAAATACAACATTATGCTTTGATATTAGTTGCTGAGGTGGCTCAGAGCAGCCTTAACTCGGCTGTGTGACCTAACTTTCTGCAATACTTAGATTTCAAATAACATTTTACTTATGCACTGAACTGGCCAAACGAGTAGTTAGTGACCTAGTTAGTTTGGGGAAGATGGGATGTTTTCTGGATTGCTTTTGGAACAGTGTGAGTTTCAGATCTCTGATATTATATTCAAATATTGAAGAAACTGACAAACAATTTAGAGAACGAATACAGTGTGTGAGAAACAAAACAGCAGAAGGAAGTGATTCATTAGAGCAGTCAAAAGTGGTAAAATCACTGTACTACTGAAGTAGCTTATAGATTTTTCTTCAGCAAAACACATAATAAAAATATTTTATAGAATTGTGAATGAATGTTTGGTGGCAATTGACTTCCACAGTATATATATATGTCTTAAAATATCACAATTATAATTTTTGGGTCAAATGTCTAAGTGGGGCCATGAAACATGTTTTTCAAGACTTAAGTTTGCAATGTTTTTTTGCGCAAAAAAAGGTCCAGTGTTTGTAAAAATGATAATTTTTCATCCTAATTTTTGCTCTCTGTGAAAAACATTCATTTTAAAGGGGCGTTTCCCTCACAGAAACTAAAGTAAACGCCCACTGCTGTGATTGGCTGATTCATTGCACCGTTGCCACGCCTCCTTTACAGCATGTCCGAGCTGGCAAGCGCTGTGACAGAGCCCTATATGTTTAACACAACTCAACCTCAATGATTCAGTATGTTTCAGCGTGGAAATGGCTTTTGCTTGCTTGATTGCTTCATTTTTGGTATATAGGTTTAAAAGGACTACTACACTCATATTGTAGAGCAACCTCTCGTATGTGCACGTCAAGAACATTTTGATTCTCCATTTCATGTGAAGCTATTTAATGCCTCTATAACAACTGCAATAGCAGGCATATGATAAAAGACACCAGTGCACCAATTTATGAGCTTTAAATGCGCCACAGTTCTCAGATACTGGTGTGTGAATCTCACACACTCTCCATCATCATCCTCATCCTCCTCATGAAGGGTTACCGTCCATCTCTTGTGTTTTGATTCAGCATCACTATGCCGAGTGTGACACAAACCCTTATTATAGTGAAGACTGATAACACTACCCTATTGACGGCTCTCTGTCTTTGCCTTCATCTCTCCAGGAGCTCTTAAGCCCGGCGTCTGATTCCTGTGGTTTCAGGTGAGATTGTGACGTGTGATGATGGATTTCAGCTGTCAGTGCCGCAGTGCTCTGATGATGCTGGAGAGTTCCCCTCATCAATATTAATGCAGCCGGTGCTCAAACACACAGCTTTGGTATCAGGACTGAGCAGAGAAACAATCATATGAAATATTATAACAGCAGAGAGACAATAATCAGCAGACCACATGAGCTCAACAACACACTGAGTACATGAGGAGAGTCACTGCCGCTGCGCTCGGTGAGATAGATGCATACTTAATACTTGTATTCATCAAGGATGCATTAAATTGATCAAATTGGACAGTAAAAAGGAGGGTTTACAGTAATGTTACAGAATATTTCTATTTCAAATAAATGCTGTGTGTGTGAGTGTGTATGTGTGTGTTTGTGAGTGTGTGTGTGTATCTGTATCTTTGTTAGTGTGTGTGTGTGTGTGTATCTGTGGTTTGTGGGTGTGTGTGTGTGTATGTGTGTGTGTGTGTTTGTGAGTGTGTGAAGTGTCTATTTGTGTGTGAGTGTGTGTATCTGTGTTTGTGTGAGTGTGTGTATCTGAGTGTGTGTGTATCTGTGTTTGTGAGTGTGTATCTGTGTTTGTGAGTGTGTGTGTGTGTGTGTGTGTTTGTGAGTGCGTGTGTGTGTGTTTATGAGTGCGTGTGTGTGTGTCCTGTGTTTTGTGAGTGTGGTAGCTGTGTTTGTGAGTGTGGTGTGAGTCAGTGTGTGTGTGGTGTGATGTGTGTGTGTGTGAGGGGGGGTGAAAATATCAGGGGAGAAAATCAGTGTGGTGTCTCTGTGTGTGTGTGTGTGTGTTGTTGTGAGGGTGTGTGTGTATTTATGATGCGTGGTGTGTGTGTATCTGTGTGTGTGTGTGTGTGTGTTTGTGAGTGTGTGTGTGTGTTTGTGAGTGTGTGTGTGTGTGTGTGTGTGTGAGTGTGTGTGTGTGTGTGTGAGTGTGTGTGTGTGTGTGTGTGGTGGTGTGGTGTGTGTGTGTGTGTGTTCTGTGTGTATGTGTTGTGTGTGTGTGTGTATGTGATGTATGTGTTGTGTGTGTGTGTGTGTGTGAGTGTGTGTGTGAGTCAGTGTGTTGTGTTTTGTGAGGTGTTTGGTGTGAGTCAGTGTTGTGTATCTGTGTGTGTGTGTGTGTGTGTTTGTGAGTGTGTGTGTGTTTGTGTTTGTGAGTGTGTGTGAGTGTGTGTATCTGTGTGTGTGTGTGTGTGTGTTTGTGAATGTGTGTGTGTGTGTTTATGAGTGTGTGTGTGTGTGTACTCAGAGAGGCTCATGGTGTGAACGTCGGGCACGGTTTCAGCCGGTGCTGAGCAAACAGACGCCTCTGAGTCACATCAAACGGCCATTAGGATTACAAAACGCAGCCGGAACGGATTACGATCGTATGCTAACAGCTGAGACTAAATCTGCCTGTTACAGCCTTTACCACAGAAGAGACGATCCACAACCATGCTGAAGAGCAAGAGTTTGACAGGGATTATGGGAGAATTCACTCTGAAATCCTTCAATAACTTTAAGTGTTTAAAACAGCAGCAAACACTGAACATCTCCAGGAACAGCTCAAGCCTTTACGCATGTATCGTCAGCTCTTCTGCTGTTCAGGAATAATAATGTCTGCCCTGCTTCCTCCTCATGACCTCAGTTTAACTGGATAGACCAGGTTTCTGTTCATGGATGTGTAACTGTGGACGGTCGTCTGTGTGTGACGTCAGAAAGCTGCAGAAGTTCAGAACGAGTCCTTTCTGTTTAGTGCATGACAGCACACTCAAAATAAAGATTTGTTAAGTTCCCATGAAGAACCGTTAACATCTGTGGAATCCTTCCATTGCAGAAAAGGTTCTTTATAGTGGAAAAAGTTATTCAGATTAGGCTATTAAAAGTGTTTTTTTACACTAAGAAAAACATGGTTCTTTTAAGAACTGATCACTGAAAGGTTCTTTAGGGAACCAGAAATGGTTCTTCAATGGCTTCACTGTGAAAATCTTAAATTTTGTGCACATGCTCCTTATGGACTGAGAAGGATGATTTACCTTCTCAATGTTGCAGGATGTTTCAGTATAATGGAATTTTTTATCTGAGAAGATCAAGGAGATCTTTGGAGATGATGAAGCCAAAGTGAATCCAAGAAATAAACAAAACACATGCAGAGAGAAGCTTCAGATAGGAGTGTGTGTGTGTGTGTGTGTTTACGTGTGTGAGTGTGTGTGTTTGCTCGTGCGTGTGTGCGCGCGCTGTGATGTGATGTGTGTGTGTGTGGGAGTGTGTGTGTGTGTGTGAGTGAGAGTGTGTACAGGTTTATATATTCTGGTGGGGACTTAAACCTGACTACACACAGACTCATGGGGACTCGTGTCACGGTGGGGACCTAAATTTAGGTCCCCATGGGTACAAAAGCTTATAAATCACACGATGGAGTGCTTGAAACCTGAATGCAGAAATTCTCCTGTGAGGGGTAGGTTTAGGGGTAGGGTTGGTGTAGGTCAATAGAAAGACTTCCGTTACATATAAACAAACCATTACCGCCTATGGAGAGTCCCCACAAGGATAGCTGACCAGACATGTGTGAGTGTGTTTGTGAGTGTGTGTGTGCGTGTGTGCATGTGAATGTGTGTGTATCTGTGTGTGTGTGTGCGTGCGTGCGTGCGTGTGTGTCTTCAGCTGATGATGAATTACAGTGAAATGTGCAGCTCTATTATCTAAAGGTCAGGATGTTAAGCTGCTGGTTAATGCGGCGATTTCTTGAAGGAGCAGCTCATGGCCTCTTCTCCTTCTCTCTCTTTCTCTCCGTCAGTTTTTCCTCAATCTGATTTTTCACATGCGTGCTACTTGTTTTCAGATTGCTGAATCTCTTCCTCTATTTGTTCTGTGGTTCCGATTCCATTCTGTGTGTGACTCAATCAAAATCTGCTAAAACAAATTGTTTTTTTTTTGCATTAATTTTGAGGGGAATATAATGGACTGCATTTAAACATGGTGCACTGTGTTAAATGCAGCTGAGAGTAATGCAGCACTGTGAGCCATTTTCATATTTCCGGCCTTCTCATAAGCAGAAGTTGTCATGGTTGAGTGCACTTCAATAGTAGTGAACAGAAACTACAACAAATGCAAATTTTGTCGTTCCCTTTTGCTCCAATTGCAAACGACAAAATCTACAATAGCATTATAAGCATATAGCAGTTATACGTTTTCGGGTTGGAGCAAATTGTCATGCATTTTTGTTTCATTTACTGTTTATCTTTAACCAAAAGCCATTAAATAGTCTATTATACTGTATTTTTTATACATATTAAATAATTGAATAATATTAATATAATTAAAAATACCTTTTTTGGTTCCCTTTTGCAAATACATTTGCAAATTAGCATTTCATTACTTTACAAAAGAGGAAAAAATATAAATATCGAGTGATAATGTTGGTCAGAAATGTAGTTCAAATGTACGATTTAGTTTTTTATTTATTTTTTAATGAATGGAAATATGTATTGTGTATATATATCTATATATAAAACAAGCTAGATTACGATGCTAATAATTATGGAAATGCATCATCACAGTTAATTCAGTTAATTATAGCACTTTTCACAATATATTATTCCCCGGCAGCTTTAAAGGAAAAGTATGTAAAATCTGTAGAGCAGGGCGAGCATTAAAATGTCATGCATCATTTGTGCATGAATGTAATTTTACAGGAAGACTGCAGGTCTCTGACACCTTCAGCACAAACTAATGAAATGTGATGTGAGGTTAGGATGAGAGACGGAGGCTGATGAGCTAACGGCCAGCACACTGTACATAACCCAGATCTTAATGCTCGTGTCACTTATTATCCAGCTTCAGTCCGCCAGCGCTCATCTACACAAATGATGACTGAGCAGTGAGAGCCTGGTTTATTATAATTGTTCGATCCGTCAGGAAGAGTGGCGCTCCCTCGTTTAGTTCTTTATTTATTTGTGCTATTTTGGTGGTCGTTGTGGCAGCATCACTTGGGGTTGCCATGGAGACAGTGTTACAGTCACAGCGCATCTGATCTACTGTATCACCGCGGTTTGATGAAGGATCTGTGCGGTCCGAGAGCTGAACTCAGAGGACTGATGCTCTGAAATGAGAAGTCATGCGTTCAGCTGTTAAACAGAGCGATTCATCTCACTTATCCAGCAGCAGGCAAACCACAGATCACACGGATCCACCTGCGGCGGCTTCAGCTCAGAGCCCTGAAGAGAGTTTGGGGAGTTCACACCGAGAACTCATGCAGGCTAATAAAATGCAAAACGTGCTTCTGGATGCATTCATTCATCTGAGCATCCTATATTACTATACAAATCACTTCAGCTGATCAGATTCTTGTGTGGTCTGTTTCAGTGGAGAGCGACTGATTCACAGTGATCTGCCTCCACCATGTGGACACACACAGATAGTGACAGTGAAACCAGACATGTAAGACATTTAAAGAGGACATTGGATGCAAAATTCACTTTCACTTGGTGTTTGCATATACATGTGTCTTAGCGGTGTGTGGACACAACCACCCTACAATGATAAAATTCTATTCTCTTATCTTTTTTTAAAATCCCTAAAAACCTAAACAGTCTCAATTATCGAGCCGTTTTGATTTTTTGAGCAGTATGACGTCATATTGCTCAAGCCCCGCCCACGTCCGCTGACGGACCGTCCCGTATTAGCATATCTCCGCCCCCTGCCAGCTGTACGCTGCCCATCATTTTCTCTTAAAGTGAACGCAAGCGTCTTCATTTTCTCCCGACATCAGTGGAGTAGTTTTATTTTTAATGGTAATGCGCCACCGAACACACTGAAATTCGTTTGCTCCAGACTGCTTTCTGAGGGACAGTTCAAGGCAGGTTCTGCAAAGAAGTTAAAGCTCACGGATGGATCAGTACCCAGTGTTCGTGATCCAGCTTCACCTCCAGAAGTAGCAAGTCTCACACTTTAAATTTTTTATGATTATTTGCAAATCGCCTTTCCTCTAGTGGCTCCAAAAGAGTTGATTCAGCGACTCTAAACACAGTCTATAGCCTGCTTTTCACGTCAAAAGGAAGGCTATCACAAACATTTTAAATCAAAGCTTACCATAGTTTAACTGATGTGATGCTATGCAGGGCCGGCCCAAGCCTTTATTGATTATTCGCACACTATAAATCTAACACACCCATTATCAGTTGTATTTGTTGTAGCCGTGTTGCTTATATCATACCAATGTCTGCCTGCCATGTTTTTACCCTTCTACGATTTTTGATTGTAACAGTAGCAAACCCACAAGAGTGGACAGGTGTTCATTTGCACTTTAACATTCAAAGTCTTAGCACTGTCCCCTCAGATATGATTTGTGTCCCCCAGGTTCATTTAGTCCCCTCTCCACCCCAAAACATGATCAGTTTTAAAATCCTTTGATGCTCTGGTGTAATGTCCAGTGATGTAATATATCACTAAATAAATAAATAAATAAAACAAGCTGTTATTCATGTAGTCTTGGGGGCCCCCTGGTGGCTCTGATGCTGTTTAATGCAGTAAAAAAAAAATATATATATATACAGTGGGTGCGGAAAGTATTCAGACCCCCTTCAATTTTTCACTCTTTGTTATTTTTCAGCCATTTGCTAAAATCATTTAAGTAAATTTTTTTTCCTCATTAATGTACACACAGCACCCCATATTGACAGAAAAACACAGAATTGTTGACATTTTTGCAGATTTATTAAAAAAGAAAAACTGAAATATCACATGGTCCTAAGTATTCAGACCCTTTGCTCAGTATTTAGTAGAAGCACCCTTTTGATCTAATACAGCCATGAGTCTTTTTGGGAAAGATGCAACAAGTTTTTCACACCTGGATTTGGGGATCCTCTGCCATTCCTCCTTGCAGATCCTCTCCAGTTCTGTCAGGTTGGATGGTAAACGTTGGTGGACAGCCATATTTAGGTCTCTCCAGAGATGGGACCTTGGCCATCTGAGGTCCTGAGCACTCTGGAGAAGTTTTTCGTCCAGGATATCCCTGTACTTGACCGCATTCATCTTTCCCTCGATTGCAACCAGTCGTCCTGTCCCTGCAGCCGAAAAACACCCCCACAGCATGATGCTTCCACCACCATGCTTCCATGTTGGGACTGTATTGGACAGGTGATGGGCAGTGCCTGGTTTTCTCCACACATAACGCTTAGAATTAAGGCCAAAAAAAGTTCTATCTTGGTCTCATCAGACAGAGAATCTTATTCAGGTGTGTTTTAGCAACTCCATGCGTGCTTTCTGTGTCTTGCACTGAGGAGAGGCTTCCGTCGGGCCTCTCTGCCATAAAGCCCCGACTTGTGGAGGGCTGCAATGATGGTTGACTTTCTACAACTTTCTACAACTTTCTCCCACCTCCCGACTGCATCTCTGGAGCTCAGAAACAGTGATCTTTGGGTTCTTCTTTACCCCTCTCACCAAGGATCTTCTCCCCCGATAGCTCAGTTTGGCCGACGGCCAGCTCTAGGAAGGGTTCTGGTCGTCCCAGACGTCTTCCATTTAAGGATTTTGGAGGCCACTGTGCTCTTAGGAACCCTAAGTGCAGCAGAAATTTTTTTGTAACCTTGGCCCGATCTGTGCCTTGCCACAATTCTGTCCCTGAGCTCTTCAGGCAGTTCCTTTGACCTCATAGTTCTCATTTGCTCTGACATGCACTGTTAGCTGTAAGGTCTTATATAGACCGGTGTGTGGCTTTCCTAATCAAGTCCAAACAGTATAATCAAACACAGCTCGACTCAAATGAAGGTGTAGAACCATCTCAGGATGATCAGAAGAAATGGACAGCACTTGAGTTAAATATATGAGTTTCACAGCAAAGGGTCTGAATACTTAGGCCATGTGATATTTCAGTTTTTCTTTTTAATAAATCTGCAAAAATTTCAACAATTCTGTGTTTTTCTGTAAATTTTTGGGTGCTGTGTGTACATTAATGAGGATTTTTTTTTTAACTTAAATGATTTTAGCAAATGGTTTCAATATAACAAAGAGTGAAAAATTTAAGGGGGTCTGAATACTTTCCGTACCCACTGTATATATATATATATATTTATATATTTATATATATATATATTATATATATATAATAGGTGTGTATTTTTTAAATTGAACAAAATGGCACCAAGTCCTCTTATACTGTACCCCCCCCGGTTTTTTTTTTTTTTGTTAAAAAATTACAAACCAGATTTTTTTTCATTTCCCCCCACAAACAGGTTCCACGTGATGACATTTTATTTATAGAGTTTATTATAAATAAATGATACAATTAAATTAGCAAGAATAAAAAAATAAAATAATATAAACAAATGGGAAAAGTCCTACAAATTTTATTAATATTATTGTAATTGTTTTAGCAAGTCCTTTCTTTCTTCCTGGGTGTTTATTTCTGTGTTATTTCTATTTAGTTAAATCCAATAATTCGTAATTTGTTTATGTACATAATCTTAAGTTGGTGTAGGTGTGTACATTATCGACATTTGTGTTATTATATGTAAATTCGGCGTTATACTGTGTATGGGTAACTAAGAGCTATTTAATCTGTGAGGTTTGTGTTTATATAAAGGGATAATGTGTAGTTGATTTGAGGGCACTGTAACACACAACACTCACACTCTCACATTCTCTCACACACACTCTCTCTCACACACACGCACTCTCTCTCTCTCTCTCTCTCACCCACACACACACACCCACACACCACACACCACACCACACACCCACACACTCTCTCTCCCACACACTCCTCTCACCCACACGCACACACACACACACACACAACCACACCCACCCACACACACACACACACCCAAACACACACACACTCTTTCTCACACACACACACTCACACACACCACACACACCACACACCAACACTCACCGCACACACACACACACCACACTGTGGCGTTCATGATGCGGAACCCCATGTCTGAACAAACTCTGCTGCTTCACTTCCGAATGTTTGAAACACCTCCATCAGACCAGCGCCTCCTCCTCCTCCTCCGCCTCCTCCTCCTCCCGCCGCAGCGCTCGTGGGAGACACCACCCGCCGCTCCACCGACCGGATGACGGACAACGAGCGTCGCGGCCATACCCTCAGACACGCCTTCAGAAGGCCGGGGACGTGGCAGCTGCGCGACTGGCGCGCCGACAGTATTGCTTTGCATGCCACGCTGAACATTCACCGAACAACCGGAACCGGGCGCGCGAGGCAACGACCGAACCTGCGCGAGCGATAAACGCGCGCTCGAGCCACACGATGTCGACTCGCCTGAAACAACCCGCGCGCGACGCTACTACGAACTCTGACGACTCTGCTCTGAAATGTTTGCAAGCCCTCTATCACCACCTTATTTGTTAAACGCGATTCTATGCAGAGTGCATGAAGCCAAGGATGCTTCAATCAGTGTCTCCAGACATGCCTGTGTGCTCATGAGAGACTGCAGGAATTTGAGAAGTTAGGACAGGCGTGCTGGATCATGGGTTCAGGGTTGTGACTGTACTCATGCAAGACAGGATGTGCTTTCAGGAGAACCTTCTCCTCCTGATTCAGGATGACTCACTTAGGGTTTAGAAATGATATTCCAGAGATCAGGATTGTGGGATTGTGTTTGTCTGGACACGAGCTGTGGCTGCTGGAGACAGGATCAGATACAGACTAAAGGTGTGGTGTGTGTGATTTCTACATATTTCTAGAGAGAGAGAGAGAGAGAGATGAGGAGTGTGTGAGCGGTCGAGAGACTGATGAAGAAATAGGAAGTGTGTTTCTGGAAGTCTGTCCACTGCAACCCATGTGGAAAGAGAGAAAGAGCCGATCTGTCGTGACCCTCAGCCAAAGTCCCTTTAGAGGAAAGTCTGTTCACTCGGCGGCCATATTTGCGACGCCTCCGGGCAGCTATTTTCAGGCATGCAAGACCAAAGCTACTGAAGCTGTGTCCCAATCCACATACTCATACTACGCCCTACAAGAGAATCAAGCGTTGGGAAACACTGCTTTCTCATAATTGCATTTTTAAGAGTTACGTGCCTCCTGTCACCATTTAAACTGGCAATCGTGTTAATTAATTTAATCATTATAATGCATAATAAACAAGTTGATTGTGCGTCTGCAACTGTAGTTATACACATGCATGAATGTCTACATCGGCAACAGACTAGTTCAGATTATACTGATAAACTCACACAATACAACAAGACCAAGCCGTTAGCTAAGACGACATTTAAAAGTTACCAACTTGTAATACTGACCTTATAAACTCATAATAAACCAAGACATTCTCACCTGTGAAAGTTTATCCCATTTCAGCTGGAATTTAAATCTCGACGGTTTTTACAAGCAGAGGCCTGCGCAGTGTTGTAAACACATTCAGTTTGCCTACTTACACTACACTCTTAGTATGCACTCTTTATGTGAAGAAAAGAGTGTGTAGTAGAAGAGTAGGCAAGCTTTGGGACAAACTCTGCTCATTTTTTTTTGCACAATGATGCATTTAAAAGTTAATGGCCTAATGGATGTTTATAAAAGTTCACATTATTGTTGCAGATGAAATATGGCACAGATAACATTAAATAACATTTTTATTTTTACCAGGTTAAATGTTGATTATTAGTCACTCGAACCCCTTTATCTAAACCTCTCTACTTGCATCCGCCATGCTTGTAGTTTTTTGTAGTTCTCAACCGAATCCTTCGCTAAAGTGCAATGGATTGTGGGTAATGGCTAATCTCACAAACTGTTTATGATGGATAGTATGACCATTGGGATGCAGAAATTGACTTTAACTGCGAGTGACGACATGTTGACCGTTCCAACGACGTCTGGAGTGGCTAAATGTGAAATCTACATATACAGTGTATACAGACTTGATGACTTTAGCAACACACGATTGTGTCTATCAGGGCTTGACGCTTACTTTTTTCAGAAGGAGCACATGTGCTCCTAAGTTGAAAAATTTAGGAGTACATTAAAGAATTTTAGGGGCGCAATGAAAATTTATTAAATAATGTGTTTTTACCTAATAAAGGGATACGAGGAGACCTTTAAAAGCAAAATGATTTTATTTATTTGAAAACAATAAGTACACTAGGTTCTCTTTGATTTATTTCAACAGCTGTCTCTTTAAACAGTATTTAATATTTTTTTTTATTTAAACTGTATGATCTGACTGAACATCTGTAATAAAGTAGTTCTTGGTTCTAAATTCTTAAAGTCTACCTGGTCCATTTAGACAGAAAGGATATCACTGGCCCAGCAGCTTTTGTAAGCAGGACGTCTTGCCCGCTTTGAGCTTAGCCAGCGGTCCACAGCAGGACTGGGATCAAATTGCTCTAATGAAGGCCCCTCTAAACTGATCCGCATCAAGTCTTCTGTTGTGGACACTCCAAGGCAGCTTCTTGTTGAATTCTTGATGCGGTTTTGGGCAGAAAAACCTCTTTCACACTGGGCAGCAGAAATAGGGAGCACCAGCATGATCTGCACCAACTCTAGTATGTTCTATGGGAGATGACAACATTTTAAATTAATAAAAAAAAAAAAATAGAAGTTGTGTCTGGACAATTTTGGACTGCACTGCCTTACTTTGTAGTCTTGCTTGTAGGGGTCCTTTGTCAGCAGCATCTCCCATAAGCCAGAGTAGGTTTTGTCCCTGAAGTTCTGGCTCACTAGGATTTAGAGCCCTTGCCATTCATCCTGGATTGTAGCAATTTTGCACCCTGCTCTAAAACACAGAACAGAGCAATTTGAGTTTGCACATATGCAACAGGTGTCTCAAATGGCAATGCTGTGCCTTATCAAATTAATTCTTACTCTGTTAGAGGCTTTTCAAAATGCTTCACCAGGTCTGCTATGCTGTCATCTCCAAAGGTAAGTAGGTTAGCTTGTTCCTCTGGCCATGTGTCAGGGTTGAGCACTCTGAAAGAATCCAGTATGGTCTGGATCCCCTCATTCTTCACCAAACCACCAAACCTTGCTTTGATGGCATCCACACTGATGCTGATGGCAGCTTCTACGTGCCGCTTCAGCTGTGGATGTTTGAGGCATGTGACATTCCCTTTCAGTTTCATTCCCTTCAAAAGGACCACAGACAACCATCCACCTTGAAGGGTTAGTTCACCCCAAAATGAAATTCTGTCATCTTTTACTCCCCCTCAATTTGTTCTAAACCTATGAGTTTCTTTTTTCTGCTGAACACACAAAAAAAATTATATTTGAGAGAATTTCTTATCTTCTGTGTTCAGCAGAAGAAATAAACTCATATAGGTTTGTAACAACTTGAGGGTGAGTAAATAACAGAATTTTCATTTTGCATTTCCCTTATCCTCAACTCTTCTGCTCTACTTCATATGATTGTGAAGATGTCTATCGTAACCCTTAAAATAATACATTTCTCTTAAATCTTTCACACTGATTTTCTCTAAACCCAACTGGAAGCTCATTTCATCACCCCGCTGCTGAGCAAATGAGGTCTGGACCTTCTCAAGCAGGCCACCTGGTTTTGGATTTATCTTTAGTGCCTCCAGTCTGGTTACTGTTTTTTTCAATTCTGAGGTGGCTTGGGGGGAGGATCAAATCATTCTTCTGTAGTGTGAGGCTAGGAGTAGCTAGCTCCTCAAACAGGTCACAAAGAAAGTGGCAAAATGCACAGAAAAGAGTACTTTCCATTTCCATCTTTATCTGCGGAGTAGCAAGTAAACGGTACAATTTAAGTTTCACCTTTTTGTTAGAAATATACTCCTTAGCCATCTGTTAATTATTTTATTATGATTATGAACCTCAAGAGTTAAACATAACTTAAATTCATAATTTCACCAGAAAAACGGACCTTTTTTGCCCATCCTTGAACTTCACTAGATGTGGATACTGAGGCTGCCAGATGCTCCATATGTTGAAGAACCACAGAGTATTGATCTGGGTCACTGGCAAGGTCTTTGCCCTGTCCATCTCGCAGAAACACCTTCAAAGCTCTGTGTATGTGGGGGATCCATCGAGTTCCCTTGACACTGCTGGGACTGCAGATGTCCACTCCCAAGTTCTTGTCCGAGAGTGTAGAGCTCACGTTTTGACTTGCCACTAAAGTGATAGGTCTTCCAAATTAGATGCAGGAGATCGTAGACTACTGCCACCTTAGGTTCTGTCTTCTGTAGGGTTAGTATAGCAAGTTCCAGTCTGTGCAAGAAGCAGACATTTCCCAGGTTACACTCTCTCCCTTACACTCGTATACACGGTTATAGAGCTGCATGATTAATCAGATAAAAAGCTTACAGTCTTGATTCAAACACCCATACAGTCTTATACGTATGATTCACCTTTTTGTTAAACCTTTGAAAAGTATGATCACAGCGAATCAAATTTGTGCTGGTACTGCTGCTGATTCATAGACAGCAGTTTTGTCGTGTATAGGCATAAAAACTTTCACAAACAGTTGTTTAGACAGTGTCATTATTTCTGTCTCATAATCATTCTGATCCAAATGTTTATAGTTTGGAAATAAACACTGAAGTCTACAGTAGCAATTTAAATTTAAAGTTTTGAAAGTAATATTTTGCTTCAAATAAAGCTTGTATCAATTACATTGTTGTGATTAGTTGCCTACTCTGGAGAATGGTGGGAGAATTGTATCTAAACAAAAAAATTGTGATATTCAATTTATTCAGAATTGTGCAGGGCTGCATTTCTCAAAAGCACTGTTAGCTAACTATGGTCGCAATTTCCATTGAATTGTATTGAGCTCGAATATACCTGTGTGGCATGCAGTGGATTGGGATTATATGGCTCCCTGCCTCGCTCTGCAGGTAGGCAATCACACCCCCACGTGTACACATATTAACAGAGGCCCCATCTGCACCGAAGGACACACATTTTCTTAGCCATCCTCCATTATCCTCCGGGCAAACTGCATCAAATGCAGCCTTGGTGGCATTCAGCACCCCTTGAAGGAAAACATTAAATAATCACATAGTGAACAAAATATAAAAAACTATTACTACAAATTACTATGGCTGCACAATTAATAGGAAACTAATAAATACTAATAAAATAATTTCATTCATAATTTCATGTTTGTGCTGCTAATAGGACTAACGACCATAATTAAACTGTGTACAATTGCATTTAAATGCAGAAATGAAACTGCAACATTATAGAATTTGTTATGGTAGTCAGATTAACATTAACCATATTAACATATGACAAGCAGTTGCACCCAAATAATCAGCCCTAGCAAACACTTTTATAACTTTTAAATGTTATACAAAAATAATCTAAAACAAGGAGAGAAACAGCTTTCTTACCAAGAGCATGTGAATGTTCAAGGCTCTGTTGTCCAACCAGAAGGTTTACTGGCTTTCCGTTCTCCAAGAGCCGCACATACACTATTTCACATTCCGTGTTCGAGATGTCGCTGTCTCCGTCCATCAAAACGGACAGATAATGTGCTGCTCTCAACTTTTCTGCAAGGCTTCCTTTCATTGTGTCTGCAATTTGTCCAATCATTTCTGCACACCTTTTATCGTTGTCATATGTTGAATTTATGTCCACTCCGTTTTTCTTATGTAGGGTAATAAGCGGACCAAACTTCACAAAGGCTGTCTCTTCTTTAGCAATATAATACGCAATATTAAATTTTATTTTCAGCTGTCGTCTTTTTTCTTCTTCAGAGAGCAGCACCTGCCTTCTTACAGCTGCCTGCATGGTTGCCGATCCTTTGTTTTCTCGTGCTATGTACGCATCTCTGCAGAGTGCATGCCTCCACGATTTACAGTGTTTTTGTACTGTATCTCGTTTAAAATGAGGGTTGCCGCTAACAAAGGCCGAGTTGCCCGCTTGTTTCTGTCCTCTGCAGTACTTGCAGTACATTAAGTTGTCCTCAAAAATTAGCCATGGGAATGTTTTCTGCCACTGTGGATTAAAATTGTATTTCCTACCAGCAGTGGAGGATGAACCGTTATCGCCGCTTGGTCCCTCTTTTACGTTTTCGTCGCCCTCCTCTTCCATATCCTCCTCAGGATCTACTGTTTCTGTCACGCTCTGTCTTATGAAATAATTACTAATTGGCTTCATAATTCATGTATGTTCCTTTTCCGGGTCGACTCTCACTATGGCGTTACGGCGTTTACCTCCTTTTTTTCCCCCCTTTTTTTTTTATGTGGCGCCTGTACGCACTTTGCGTGGATCACGTGAGTTTTTTTCCGAGACCGCGTTATTACCGTTTTATCTGCTTGTTTTTTTTTTTTTTTTTTTTAATAACTAATTATTCGCAACACTGCAACTAAACAATTTTCCCATTCGCACACATCTATGTTTAGTTCGCAATGCTAGTGAAATGCTCCGCACTGGTCGAGCCTGTCTTTTATTCATAAAGCAGGATTTATTCCGCTATTTTGCATGTTGCACCGTCTTTGCATATCTTAAGTCTTTGGTTCAGCTTTATTGTCATATTATCATGTTTAATACATCATGATTTTTACTTGATTTAAATCACATGAGGAACATGTTCAGATTGAGTGGCAAACTGTTTTTACAGTAAACGAGAGTTTGTGATCATGAACTTATGAGGGTTTAAAGGCCAACAAAAACATTCTGTCATCATGTAAACGTCATTCTAAACCTGTATGACTTGATGCTGAAGACAAAAGTAAACATTAATAAATTCAGTTTTCATCGACTTTCATTGTATTTGTTGTCCATAGAATGAAAGTCCTGGAAACTAAAAATGTTTGATTACCAACATTCTTCAAAAATTGTGTTCCGTAGAAGAAAGTCGTACAGGTTTGGAACGACATTAGTTCAAGTTCACGTGATATGAAACCAGCTCTTACACTTATATATAATAATATTAAATATGATCAGTGCTGGCAACGGTCATCGCGATTAATCGCATCCAAAATCAAAGATTTTGTTTATATATGTGTGTGTACTGTGTATATTTATATGTATATTTAAATACCCAACACTTTTATATATTTTAAAATTTATTTATATATTATATTAATATTATATATAAATTTAATTTTTATACTGTCTATAACAAACCTATTTCCTTAAATATATACATGCATTTGTTTGTATTTATATATACATAATAAGTATACACAGTACACACACACACATATTATTAGAACAAAAACGTTTTATTTTGGATGCGATTAATCGCGATTAAATCGTTTGGCAGCACTGATATATATATATATATATAATACTTACAAATGAAGTCAATGCTGTTCCGCAAACTTTAGCTGCTGAACAAACCAGGATTGACTCATTTGCTGTGCGTATAGTTTTTTATTAATATTCTGACAGTGTATTCAGATATGTGTGTGTGTGTATATATATATATACAGTATATATATTTACAAACACATACACAGCCGTATATTTCAAATACTTCCTTCCCCCATTAAAAACAGTATTGACGCACTAATATATTTTCATTAATATAAATGAATGAGGTATATGAAGTATTTGTATAGTTCATAATGACGTCTGGGTTTAGTTTTCTGGTCCAAATCTGTGTCTTTATCATTGAATCTCATGTTTTTTTCTGCTGGAATGTGCTCGCTGTGTTTCTGTAGCTTGAGGCTGATGTTAATGCTTCTTCACCTGGTTCGTGTTTCTTTAGCTTCAGGGTGTTTAATCTTAACAAGCTCGTCTGTCTGAGTTCTTTTGCTCTTCAGCGTTTAAGGTCTGCTTTCCAGTAATCCTGCTGTAAGTCAGTCTTCAGTATCTCTTCCTTATTCTATCCTGTTTGTGCTGAGTCTGAGTTTTGTGTGTCAGTAACAGCACTGTAATCTCATGATAACACGACGATCCCTTCAAAACAGCATCAGCCAGACCTGCGTTTACTGACTCTTGCTTTCCATGATGACATCCTTACTGTTTTGAGTGTCAAACTAGACACCTAACGTGCTTTAATATCTGTTTTATTTATTGTTCCTCTCTCTTAGATCCGGAATGGGGCTCCTGTTCTTTAGGAGTCTTCGTCTGTCTGGGCTGCTCCGGAGTCCATCGCAGTATTCCCGATCTCGGAAAAGTCAAATCGCTCCGACTCTCACGCTGGGAGGATTCAGAAGTTCAGGTGTTCAGTAACGTCTCTGTTCAGAAAATAATCACACTCTGTCATTATTGACCTTTCTTCATGCTGCTTCAAACCCGCATCAGTGTTATTTTGATCATTTAAATGCTCTTAAATATTATTAATAGTATGACAATTTAATCGTTTTAAAGTGTCAACAAAAGGAGAAAGTTTGAAAAACTCTGCATAACTCTTTATTTTTCTCGACTGTCAGCTGAACGTAGTTTCATTCTGTTCGCTCAAAACAAATCGCTTCTGAAAATAATAAGCACGGAGTAAGTCCCTTTATGATGCATTTATGCTGCTCGTGTCTTCTCTTTCTGGAGCTTAATATGGTCACTGTGAACTGTTGCTGTACGGAAAAGAGCTAAATCAAGATTAATCTTTTCTCTTCCACAGAAACAAATCAGTGTTTAAAACAGCACGAGTTTCTTTAAACAGTTAAAAAATCATATTTTGAAATCTTGGCACAAAAGGATGTTAAGAGATGCGCTGGGGTGCTATTGTTCATAGCCACAACAATAACATTGTATGGGTCACAATTAGACATTTCTCCCTTTTATTGCCAATAAAACCATTAGGATATTAAGGTATACGATCATGTTCCATAAGATATTTTGGTAAAATGCCTACTAACGTAAATATATCAAAACGTAATGTGTGATTAGTAATATGCATTGCTAAGAACTTCTTCATTTGGACAACTTTAAAGATGATCTTTTCAGTTTTTAGATTTTTTTTGCACCCTCAGATCCAGATTTTCAAATAGTTGTTCTCACAGCCAAATATGTCCTGCGGTCAGAACAAACCATAACATCACTTGGAAATATTATTTATCAGAGGCTTTCAGAGCTGATGTATAAATTTAGAAAAATTGAGCCTTATGACTGTTTTTTGTGCTCCAGGGTCACACATGCATTTGTGAATAGAGCTGCTGCACCTAAAGGCGTGTTTGCTGATGTCTGTGTTTGTAGTTCATGTCTGAGCGCGGGAATGATGCCATGAACGCCGTCTATGAGGCTGCACTTCCTGTTTACTTCTACAAACCCACACACAGAGACTGCCAGTGAGTTTCCATGGCGACCAGCCGCATCTCACATCACATTAAAGGGGTGGTTGATTGCGATGTAACTTTTTTTTAACGTTAGTCAGTGTGTAATGTTGCTGTTTGAGTCATAAACAATATCTGCAAAGTTACGAAAAAAAGTTCAATGCAAACGGAGATATCAACTTTTAAAATTATGGCAGTTTANGCCTCCCCTTCTCTCTCTCTCTCTCTCTCATTCAGCTCCAACAATTAATTTGGGGGGGGGTTTGGGGGGACTGTTACCATTATACACTTATTTTCACATCGCTATGAGAAGCGTTAAACATGGACGCGCGTGCAGTACTTTATTAAAGCTTTAATCAGGATAAAACCTTATATTATAAGCAGTAGCATTTACAAATAACATTGTATCTAAAAGTGTGAGACAACAACAAACAGAAAACATAGGCCTACCATTTAAAAGCCGTGCTTGCACAGGTTCTGTACGATACTTTTCAATAATATCCTCTGCTTCTCAATTGGGTTCAAACTGATAAGCGATATTAACGATGCTGTTGTTTACAATACAACCGGAGCACATGCTGCTGAGGAGAGGGCGGGACGTTTAGACGCGCACTAGAGGCGGTTTAGCCAATCACAACACACTGGGCTAGCTAACCAATCTGAGCCCATCGCCTATTTCTGAGGGAGGGGCTTCTTAAAAGCAGGAAATGATCAGCGCGTTCAGTGGAGATGGGACAGAGAGGTGTGGAATAAAGGTCAATGATGTGAAAAATCATGCGTTTTTTTCTTTTAAACAAAGCATTAACACGTGTTAGACTGCAGCCCATAAACACAATCCAGCCGAGAAAAAAAACAGAGAACCACCCCTTTAACACACAGCTGCATATGGAGGTAGCATCATATCAGGCTCCTCAGGGTCTTATATTTAGGGTGAGATCAGGGTCACTTCAACTTCAGGCCACTTAACGGAGTTCATTCAGCTGATCGTCTGCTTTACAAACGAGTCAGAAGTTCACGCAAATCTGTCTTTGAGGCCCTCAGTAGCAAGAGAACTGAATATCTATGTGCCAATTTAAGTATCACTACACCATGTGTGTGTGTGTGTGCATGTGTGTGTCTGTGCTGCGTGTGTGTGTGTGATGTGCGTGTGTGTGTGTGTGTGTATTCACGGTGCCGACAGTCAGCCTGGATGCGGCAAAGTATGAGAGGCAGCGTTCTTGGAGACGTCCCCACAAAAGAAGCTGATCTATGAGGACGGTGTGTGTGTGTGTGAATCTCAGAAACTTGCCTTTCATTCCCACTTGTCTTGATTTGCCACGCTCGTCTTGTAAACAACACAAGCACGACGACAGAGCCGGCATGCTAAGGCAGAGAGGGGCGGGACAACGGACCGGGTTCCCTCACAGACGATTCTTCCTCGTCGCTGAGGATGGCCACTAAACTTACTCACACTAACTCACTGAGTGTCAGCGTTATTTCTACCATCAACTGAGATACGCCTATACGTCTGTGTTAACATTGCGACATTAGGGTTATTTCTACTTTTTTATGTCTACTATTCTATTCTTTGAAACAGACTTATTTTTCCTTATACTATACCATAAATGTTTTTTATTTTATATTTATTAAATCAAATATTTTTATTTTTATTATAAGTCTACTTTTAGTTAAACTTAGGAATTTTTGTTGTTTTTGTCAGTTTAATTATTTTTTAAAAAATTTCTATAGATTTTATTAGTTTTATTAGCACTTATGATACTTTATAAATCTTTATGGTACAATGTATTTAACAACATAAACATGAAAGAGCGGTCAGAATGCATTTCTTCTGTAATGTAACATTTCTAAATAGCAGAAAATAATGTAGGATGGGCCTTGATTTTATTCATCAAGATGTGATTATATCATATATTGTTCATTATATATATATTTTAAAGCTTTTTTAGTGTTAGTTTAGTTTAATTATTTTAGTTCTTTAACCTAAAATAAACAAAGATTACAATTTGTGGCAACTTCTAATAAAATGTTTAAGTTTGATATATTTTTAGTTTATTTCACTGTCAATAAGTAACTTTTTTGTTGTTGTTTTTTAGTTTTTAAAGCAATTGGATTTTAATAATTGTGACTGTCCTATGGCAGCAACAAAAGGCCTTTTTTATTAACATTTGCATTGTTTTTTAATTACTCCGTGCCACACTATTAAAGAAAACAGACAATAGCAAAAAACACGCTTCCGAGGATACAAAAAGGTGGAAGAACGGATCTATAGGTTTCTCAACAAAAGACCAAACGGGGGGAAATATTAATACACATTTGCTCATGCTGACGTACCTGTCGACCTGACATTTAACACGTCAAGCCTGCTTGAAAATGGGCAAATGTCTCTGGTAGGCTAAAGAACCCAAAGCGTTAATTTAATGTGGACACCATGATGCCACTCTCTCAGCCCGGACAAGACATCGGACAACCCAACGGCCTGACAGGCAACTACCTGAAGAGCAACACACACGAAACATCTTCATCGACCACGACAGCAGCAAGAGTGAGCCCTAGAGAACAACAACACCCTCACACCCACCCAAACACTCACACTCACACACACACTCACAAACAACAACACACAGACACACCTCCCACCCACACTCCTCAAAGACCTTCCCCTTAACACACACAACACACACACACACAAAACACACACACACACACACACCACACACACACACACACCAAACACACAAACACACACACACACAAACACACACACTCACACACACACTCACACGCTCACACACCCACACACACTCACACACACACACCACCCACACACACACACAACACACACTCACACGCACACACTCACCCACACACCTCGCACACTCTCTCGACGCTCACACACACACACCCATCACACACACCACACAAGGTTTGTTTTTGGTGAAAAGTGGGATCTCCATACCTTAATGGTTTTTATACTGTACAAACCGTTTTTTCTATTGCCCTACACCAACCCTACCCCAAACCTACCCCTCACAGGAGACTTTCTGCTATTTCAGATTTTCAATACACTCCATTCTGTGTGATTTATAAGCGTTTTGAAAAGTGGGGACATGGGGTAATGTCCTGAAAAGTCACCTTCTCCTTGTAATACCTGTCATACCTTTGTCATTATACAAATGTATGTCCTCATTTGTCACAAAAAAGCGCACACACACAACACACACACACACAAAAAAACACACTCGCACTCACACACACACTCACACACACACTCTCTCACACACACACACACACACACACACACACACACACACACACTCACACACACACGTCTCTGTCTCTCTGTCTCTCTGTCTCTCTCAGGAGATCGTGGTGTGGTTTAACTGCATCCGGGCGGCGCAGCTGCACTATCTGAAGGTGGCGTTCCCTGGAGCCACGGACGCTGAGGTGAGTCCTTCGTTTCGCTTCCTGATCGCGAGTCTGGTCGAGCGACGTCACTCACAGCTTCTCTTTCTGCTCAGCTGAAGCCCAAACTGACACGCAGCTTTCTGAAAGAGGGATACATGGAGAAAACCGGCCCGCGGGTGAGACACACATCATCTGAAAAAATAGAACGTTTATGATGCATTGATACAATGTATATAACAACATTCACAATGCACTGTGTGATTTCTAAATGAAACAGAATAGCAGGAAATAATGTAGGACTGACCTTGATTTTATTCATCAAGACGAGTTTAGATTGTTGTATCGTATGTAAGAGCTCATGCACGTTCATTTTATTAACCTGCATCTGCTCCTGGTCCTCCTGCCGGGTTTATATTCTGATAATGACCAGCTTTATCCTGCTTCTTATACCAAATACATACTGTAAATAATAGCAGTAATGAATAAGACTAGGTCTGTTTTGATTGTCATTGAGCTGGTTTGTTTCTGCAGCAAACAGAAGGCTTTAAGAGGCGCTGGTTCACGCTGGATCACCGGAGGCTCATGTACTTCAAAGATCCTCTGGTAAGACGTCTCTCGACGTCTCGTGTCTCTGCTGTAACTCTAGAATGAGACTCTCAGATTAAGTGACTTTCTGGTTTGATTACGGTAAAACGGGTTCAGTGAGAGAGAAAAGGTGTTGATGATTGATGTTAGTACCTGCTCTGAGATCAGCTGTTCCTGTATTTAAGTGCTTATGGACAAGATAGCATTATAAATATTAGTAGATTAATTGGCAAAGCTGATTGGAAACCAACAATTAATGTACGTTAACCTTCCACACACCAGCTGATTAAAAAAAATAAAAAAATAAATGACAAAAAAAAAATCGATTAAAACAAACAAATAAATAATTAAAGTAAATAATAAATTTATTAGATACAATTTTGGACTTCACTTGTTAAAATATTCTTGTGCGCAGTGTATTATTATTATAGGATTATATTATATTATTATATGATTCCCCGAAGAAGGCTTGCTGCTGAAACGCCTGATTGTTGTTTGCTCTCTTGCAAAATAAAAATAAACTATAATTTATTAAGAACAGAAAGCGAGTGCGGATCCTTTATCTGATTGTAACATAATACATAACCTATAAATAATTAGATTAAAATAAAAATAAATCAAATAATATAAACACAATGTACAGTGAACTTACAATCTAAGTAACAAAAATATTTTAACTGGTATAGTATCTAGTGTACTATTTAAAAAAAGAATAAATGAACTTAGGAATACAAACAAAATTGCAGTAGAGTAAATTAATAAATGTTATATAATTTAATTATTTTGAAATTAATAAAATGCATGCACTTTTTATGACCATATTAATTAAGAGACTGTTTGCAATATTTGGACTCATGTCAAAACATGATTAAAGTTAAAAACCTTAAATACACACTTTCTTTTTTACATTCATTTAAATCTGAAATCTGGCTGATGATTAAGAAAAAAACTCATTGATAAGTTTTGAGACAATTACTCAATTTATATGAAATAATTAACATTGAATGAAGAAATTGCATTAAGAAATGAGAAAATTATACACAATACAGCACATTTCTGTCATGATGTCCATTTCCATAAGAAATAACTCATCCCTTCTTGCTAAAGCAATGGTTTATAGTAAATACAGTACAACAGACATCTAGAACTGTTCTGAAAGTTAAATCACAGTACTAAGTTATGAGAGAAGATACTAATGTAGCACAAAGATAAATGTCTATCAGTTCAAACCGTTCAAATGCAGCTTCAGCTTGAATGAGGAAAGAGAAGCTGTTGAATCTGAAAGCAGAGTTTCTTCTGTGTGTCTGGCAGGACGCGTTTGCTAGAGGCGAGGTGTTCCTGGGGCACCGAGATCACGGATACCGCGTTACGATCGGACTCCCCGCCGGAACCCACTACAACGGGACGTGGCAGTACGGCATCACCATAGAAACGCCCGAACGCAGCTTCCTGTTCATCTGCGAAACAGATACGGAGCAAAAGTTGCTGAGCATTTTATTGTCATCTGAACACTCCCATGAGCCCACAGGAGTACACAGGTAACAGCATCCACACCACACACCACTCGCCTGCCAGACAGAACGGCGTGCACACACACTCTCTCACACACACACACACACCACACACACATACACACACCACACATCACACACACACACACCACACACACACCACACACACACACACATCTCTCTCTCACACACACACACACACAACAACACACACACACACACACACACAGCACACACCACACACACACACACAACCACACATCTCTTCTCAGATACACAGCTTGCACACACACTCTCACACACCACTCCACACCATCTGTTATTTGATGCTCACACACTCTCTATCACACACACACACACCACACACACCCACACACACACCCCCCTCTCTCAGAGACACAGCTTGCCACACCTCTCCAAAAAAACCACACCCACCCACCACGCGCGCACACACTCTCTCCTAACCACACACAACACTACACACACACACCCACCAACACACCACGCAGCGCGCGTGGACTCCCACCACACACACACACACGCTCACACACACACACACACACACACACACACACACACACACACACACACACTCTCACACTCACACCCACACTCTCACACACCCACACACACTCGCCCACTTGCACAAACTCACACCAAATTCAGCAAGCTCCAGCACGTGCAGCAAACCACCACACAAAACACAATCACGCCAGCTTGCGCACACACACTCACACACACACCTCACACACACACCCACGCATGCACGCACACACCCACACACACGCGTGCGCACAGACACACACACCCACCCACACACTTTGAAGCTTTGACCTTCCTGATTAACCACACTCAAAACCTGACACACACACACACACACACAAACCTCACACACACACAGTCCCACGCGCACACACCCACAACTGCAACGCACGCACACTCAAACCCACCAACAAAGTGTTCGTACGAAC
The DNA here is from genome assembly GCA_018155175.1 of Sinocyclocheilus anophthalmus. Taxonomy (NCBI): domain Eukaryota; kingdom Metazoa; phylum Chordata; class Actinopteri; order Cypriniformes; family Cyprinidae; genus Sinocyclocheilus; species Sinocyclocheilus anophthalmus. Next base: position 200,035 of record JADLZN010010736.1, read on the forward strand.
GCGCACGCTCACTCACACACACACGCCCACTCACACACACACGACACCCGCACACACACCCACACACACACACCACACACATGCACGTGTGAATATCCCAACATGAGTGCTGCTGTGTTTTTCAGTGGAGGCCTACTTCAAACAACAGCACTGATGGACCACTGAACTCTCGCCGTGACCTCTGACCTTTCAGCTGTGACCTCTGCAGCTGACCCACCACAGATCTCACAGCACGTGCCTCGGATGTTTGTGTTTTTAAGTTGTTTTACACTAAGTATTTGTATGTATTCTGTACTATGATTCTGTACCATTAGATCATGAAACTCTGAGTATTTTGTCCCCTAACATAAAATTTTCATGTCTGCGTTTTCGATGAACCGTTTGCGACCAAATCTTATTTTTTAAATCTTATTTTTAAGCATTAAAGTCTCCATCTAGTGGTTATATTGAGTTATTTCACATCTGACCCTTCACATGAACATTTATTAAACAATTTTCAACTCACTTTTAAGTGAAAGTCAACTCTTCTGAACCTCTGTTTATTCACATATTAAAGGGACAGTACATATATTATATAGACTCTGTATATTTGAGGTTTTCTGTCATATGATGGTTTGTGTGACGAACAGACTGAAATATGTCTCAACCAATCTCATTGGTTCTAGTGTGTCACATGACCGTTCACTCAGAATATTTAAATACACATGGCCACAAATTAGATTTAAGAGCTACACTGCAAGAGAAGAAGATTCTGAAGCAACATGAGGGCGACTAAATTATGCCAGAATTGTCTTTTACTGTAGTGTTACGATCCCTCAGGGTTTAGTACAGCTTTTTAATAAAATACTGATCTGATTATCTTTGTGTGTTTGAGGTCCGATTTTGATTGTTCGCGTGAGCTGGAGGATATTAGTGCTTGTGTTGTGTGTTTGTATGTGAGTGTGAATGGAAGATTATTGAGTGCTGCTCATGATCGGGGCGTGTGAAACGGCACCAGGGTGTTCAGAGATGCTCAAACGCTGAAAGTCAGATCACACCCACCTGAGAGAAAGAGAGAGAAGAGACGAACGCTAGAGAAACCTGCAGACACAACAGAAACGAAGACGCATAGAGCAGCCGAACACAAAGAGCTGGACACAGCGGAGAACATCAGAGGAACGTCTGTATGGGCATGAACAGAGGTTTATTTTGGATCAGCTGGATCATGGGTATGTGTAGGACTTGTTACAGAAGGGCTTGTCAGTCTGTTGCTCAGTGTTCGTTTGGTGCTGTGATGTTTGAAGAAGCTTCTCGGTCTGTTTTCTGCCGCACAAGCATTCTTAGAACTAAAGGTTCCAAAAGGTGGTTTTCACAGCGATGCCAAAGAAGAACCACTTTGGGAACTTTTCAATGAACAGTTCGTAATTTTCTTCATATGAAGGACCTTTTAATAATCTAAAGAACCTTTGGTGCAATGGAAACGTTCCATGAATGCTACCCGTGCCAATAAAGAAGTGGAACATTTTATAGGAAACATTTGAATTGAGATATTTCTCCTGGATCTTTATACGATGAGTAACTCGCCCAACGGCAGCACCGCAGCCGGAAGTGCCGGAGTAGTTTGGGTCACTCCGCTTCTGGGTGCCACCCTCGTCACCATGTGCATTTTGGGTGTGGCGGGAAACCTGTACACCCTCGCCATCATGCGATCGGCCACGTTACGGCGCACCGGCTCTATGTACGTCTTCATCCTCAACCTGGCGGCGGCGGATCTGCTCTATCTGGGCACCATCCCGTTCGTAGTCTGCACCTACTTCGCCCACGACTGGTTCTTTGGGGAAATGGGCTGCAGGCTGCTGTTGAGTCTGGATCTGCTCACCATGCATGCCAGCGTGTTTGTGCTGGTGGCCATGAGTCTGGAGCGCTACCGCGCCGTGGCCGCTCCATTCCGAGCCCGTCGCTCGACCGCACGTAATCACTGGCTGATGGTGTTGGGAATCTGGGCGGCAGCGTTCGTGTTGACGCTCCCTATGATGGTGATGATCCGTCTCCGCGAGGGACGTCCCAGTACGGTGGGCCTCGTCAAACGCATCTGCTTCCCAACGTGGACCCCCGAGGCTTTCAAGGCGTATCTGACCGCGCTCTTCTTCACCAGCATGCTCCTGCCAGGCCTGCTGATGGTGGGACTCTACACGGGTCTTGCCCGGCATTTCTGGGCTGCCCAGGCTAACCTGACTCACGGATCCTCGTCATCCGTTCGCAGGCGCCGACTGAAGCACAAGGTGGTGGGAATGATCTTCTGCATCGTGGTGGCGTACTGGACGTGTTTTCTGCCGTTCTGGGGTTGGCAGATGGCAAAGCTCTTCTCGTCCGAGTCGCTCCGCTCGCTGTCGGCCGCCGCTCACACCTATGTCAACTTCTTCGTCACCTGCCTGACGTACGGAAACAGCTGCATCAACCCGCTGCTTTACACACTGCTGACGCGCAACTACCGTGACTACCTGGCCCAGAGAGGTCAATCATCAGGGGCGAGTCGAGGGGACCAGGGGTCGGCCGCGGGGGTTAACGCCATCCAGGATCATGTAGGATGAGTTCAGGAGAGATCTTAGAGTTATAACTTCTGGGTGCAGTTGCATAAACATAGCCACTATGCTAAGACTGTGTCTGCAACCTCTGGGCTTCTTCGGTCACTTAAATGTTACACTTTGAATTTTTTTATTTTTTGCTTCATCTGAATGAGATGCATTAGCTATGTGAACATGCAAAAAAAAAAAATCATGAGCATGATTCGGATATGTTAAATGTAAAAAAATAAAGAGTGATGCTTGGTACCTTCACGGTCAAAAAAGAACGACATGGGAAATGAATAGGAAATTTGAAACAATATGGAAAAAATGTAATGGAAAAAAATGCACATACAAATTTTATAAATATTGCATAGTATCATAAAATTCCACCAAAATTCTAAATAATAATAAACAAAAAATATTATTGAATAAAAATGCATAACATTGATTTTCCTGAAAAAAAAACTAAAAAAAAATGTCAAGGCTTCAGTCACTTTTGACCGCGAAGGTACCATGTGTGACCCACAAATGTAGAGACTCGGAGGGTTTTAAGGACTAGTCTTTCCAGCTAGCAGTTAGTCCAGTGGTAACCAAATTAGCCCAATCTACGTTTTTAGGTAACTGACTTAAAGTTATGACCAGTCTTAAAGTAAAAAATGACATGACTATCTTGAAAGACCAGTCTAAGAGGTTTATGCAACCAGACACTGTTTTGAGATTTCTACTGGTGTTGCTTCAGTTCTGTATTTTACACTTGACTTCACATTACTAAAACTGTTCATCATACAAAAGCAACACAAAATGTGTCATTTCTGCACCACTAGCGCAACATTATTGCAAAAATAATGACTGTTTTCGAACAGGTTTCTCAAACACTCCCCCCTCACTTGTCATTGGTCAGCCAGAAAGATAGCCCCACCCCAGGCTCACATGATTGGTTGATTCAGAAGTTAACGGGATGGGCTGCTCAAACAAACAGATCAATGTTGTGAAAGCGTCTCAGTCAGTGTTTGACTCTTCAGGAAGATTAACCTACAGATTATAGTGACTTAATATTAATTTTTGTATATTAATATTCATGTTAAAATTCACCATGTAATTAAGTAAACAGATGAATTTGTGCAGAACTACTGTAGCTTAGTAAACCTTTGACATCAACAGCAGAGGATAATGAGAATTGGGAAGTATTTTCTCTTCCCTTTTAAAAGTTGATAAGGTGTTATATTAGTTATCTATACATGTACTGCTCACTATGATTACATTATGTAGTGAGTTCACTGGTTAATGGTTAATATTTTATTATCTGCATTTATCATTGTTTTTAACTGCTGTTTGTGACCGATCAGATCGGATCTGAATCCTGGTTTTGGTCCAGATAAATGCTGCTCTATATAGTCTGAGTCTGTATGTGTAGCTCTAGTTTTGAATGTTACTCTGATAGACAGTCTTTATGGTGCGTGTTTTTATTTCTTTGTACCTGTGGGCTTATAAAGTGTATTCATGCAGGTGTTTTATGAGTGAGTTTATTTTCTCTTCAGAGGCTTAGTAAAATGTTCAAGCTAAATAAAGTTAATTTACCTATGATGATTCAGACAACTGGCTGTGGTGAACTCTTATAGGGGCGTGTGTATGAGTTTGTGTGTGTGTGTGTGAGAGTGTGAGAGTGAGTGTGTGTGTGTGTGTGAGTGTACCTGTTATTTATCACATTATATCACCAAATGTCCCCACAAGGATAGTAATACTAGTAATTTTTGACCTTGTGGGGACATTTTTGAATGTCCTTGTAAATCATACAGAATGAGTTTTTTTGAGAAAGTAAAAATGCAGAAAGTTTCCTGTAAGGGGTAGGTTTAAGGGTAGGGTTGGTGTAGGGCAATAGCACATACAGTTTGTACAGTATAAAAACCATTACGCCTATGGAATGTACCCATAAAACATGGAAACACAAAATGTGTGTGTGTGTGTGTGTGGTGTGGAGTGCCGTGGTCATGAAGCTTGTGAGTGAGTGGTGCTGTGGTGCGTCCTCAGTGTCTGAGTTGATCGTGATGTGGCCAGTGAGTGTTTGTGGTGTGAGTTATGTGTGTGTGGTGTGTGAGCACGAGATGTCAGTGAGTGTGTGTGTGTGTGGGTGTGAGAGTGGGTGTGGGTGTGTGTGTGTGAGAGTGAGTGAGTGAGTGTGTGTGTGTGAGTGAGTGTGTGGTGTGTGAGAGAGAGTGTGTGTGTGTGTGTGTGTGAGAGTGAGTGTGTGTGTGTGTGTGTGTGTGTGTTTGTGTGTGTGGGTGTGTGTGAGAGTGAGTGAGTGTGTGTTAGTATTGGTGGGTTTGTGGGGTGTGTGAGAGGCGTTAGTGAGTGTGTGTGTGTTGTGTGTGGTTGTGTGTGTTTGTGAGAGTGAGTGAGTGAGTGTGTGTGTTGTGTGTGTGTGTGTTTTGTGTGGGTGTGGGTGTGAGAGTGAAGTGTTGTGTGGTGTGGTGTTGTGTTGGTGTGTGTGAGAGTGAGTGTGTGTGTGTGTTTGTGTGTGTGTGTGTGTGTGTTTGTGTGTTTTGTGTTTGTGTGTGTGTGTGTGTGTGAGAGTGAGTGTGTGTGTGTGTGTGTGTGGAATCTGTTTTCTGTCCGTCACATTCCTCAGTTCCTGCTTCGGTCTTTTCGAGTCGCTCTGTAAATGATCATGAAGATCCTGTTGCTCTGAGTTTAGCACAGTGAAATACCTAAAGGATTCTCTGAATCGAGGAGTTTTCTGACAGATGTGAGATCACACTCGTCTCAGACTGATAGCGTTTAGCTTCCTCATCTCCTAAATCAACATTTCAGATTCTTTTCACAGGAATTCTTTTATCAGTTTGTTCTTTTCGGCTGTATTCTGGGTCACTTGTAGTCACTGTACACTCTTAGTGATTTTATCACAGTTTGCATTCTTCTGCTGTATGTACTTTGCCGCGGTTGGTGAAAAAGCCTACTTTTGACTTTTTGCATGCATTTATTTTATTTTTATTTATTGAATATATTTTTTAGAATGCTGTGTTATATAGATATCTTGTATCACAGACATCTTTATTGCATACAGTAAGTCTCACTCTCTTTCTCTCTCTCATTGAATTTGTTAGTTTTGACAGTTACAATTCATTATAAAAACAATTGATTTCAAAATTAATACCTTCTAAATTAACTATGAATCTGTAACTTCCTAAACTACAACATTTTTAGAGTTTAAAAGTAGTTTTCCCAAACGCTGCACTTAATTTCTGACGTTATATTAATACTTTGACATTTTTACGACTGCAGCTTCATCATCACTGAAAGAGAACCGCCTCAAACCCAAAGAAGACTCAGAAGAACAGCGAGTCACATTCTGTCAGTGGATTTATTTGACACTCTTTGGTACATTCAGTGGAGTAAACCACAGCCTGCTCAGTTGACCTTAATGCTGCTGATCTTCACGTCTCCCGTCACGTGCACGTGTTTGAAGATGTCGTCGCCGAAGCGGTTCGGGAAGCTCATCATGGTGCCCTCCGGGAGCTTGATGTAGAAGCTGTCATTGTTGAAGGTGATGCTCAGCTGATGGAGGAGAGACAGGTGAGATTTACACTCCATCAGCTTCAGCTGTGCTTATAAACGTCTGAACGTCACTGTCTCAGATCTGCACTGTATGAAACACAGCACTGACTGTCTTTATCTTCAGCACTGCTGCTATTGATCTAGCATTTCAAATCTACAAACTTCTGTCTGTAAGGTATGGAAGCTTGTTTCTAACGCAGGATAAAACAATAAAATCAGCTAATTGCGACGTTTTTTTTCCTTGTTTATAACTCACAGTTTGGTCTTTTTTCCCCTCCAATTATGAGATATATGAGAATATGTATGATATATAGATGATTGAGAGAAATTGATTACGTGGTGGAAAAACAAAAACAAAAAAAAACAGAGTTGTGACACACTTGGAATTGCAAGAAAAAAAAATCTCACACAGAATTCCACTGTTTTTTTATTATCAAAGTCCTTCCTAAAAAAAAAAAAAAATTATAATCATAATAAATTATATATATTATTATAATATATATATACACACACCCACATATAAAGTGTCAATTGCACACTTTGTATCTTGCATTTTGACTTTTTTCCCTCAACAATTGTGAGAAACTCTGAAAATTTGCAAGACAAACGCAGAATCTGTGGCGATTTGTACATCTTTCTATATAGCTAACCCTGCACTTGTGACTCTAATGCAGTGACATTTTACGACGAGTACTGAAACTGTGTAAGTGTGTGATTGAAAGCATAGTTCATTCCTCAATAAACCCTGAGGCTGCGGCGGTTTAAGCCTAAACGTGTTGGACCTGTTTAGACTCTCTTGGTGTGCTGAGTTACGCATCTGCTCGAAAACTAAGCCGAGGCAACTAACCTAGATACCGGAATCACTGGGACTTGGTCGTAGAGCACAGATAAAGAATAACGTGAGGTTTAACACTGACGGAGCTTGGTATCTGTAAATCGCATAAATCGAAGACGGCAAGGTGGGATGCCAGATTTTAGAATTCTGTTAAATGTCAGGACGTCCCAGAAAGTAAAGCAATCTTGTAATCACAAAAAGGGAAATCAAAGAGAACACTGCTATATTAACATTCGCATTGTTAACTCTTTTGGATTACTCCATGAAGTCAAGTCAGACAGGTCACCGCTGACCTCCCTGTGACCGACACCCCCGCACCATGTTTGAAAGGGAGCAGGTTCGTGCTGCTCGCGCCCCAGCCGAACCCTGGTTGGAGTTGCAACACATGACGTTGCTGTCGCCCTTACGAGTTTCTAAAGCGAGGGTTGAAGTGACGGGCGCTTCGTGCATCCACGTCGTGAACCGCTGTTGATGGAGAACCTGGGACAGAGAGAATCGACTCTGGAGCACCGCATGCTCATTTTCTTTGCTAAAAATATATATTAGGTAAGCCTGTTTTCCAAAAGTGATTTCGTTTTCACACGTTGCCTATTCAGCTTGCCTCATTGGGGTTTAAAGACACTCATATTTGTAACTTTTGAGTTATACTGGACTAAACAAAATTTTTTCAAATTAATCACTGTTACTGTGATTATAACCTGTTATTGCAGAAATCAGTTATTTGCATTAAAGCTTTTAATAGCATATATATATATATATATCACACACACTCTCACTTACACACACACACTGACACTCAGACACACACACACACACACACTCACACGCACACACACACACACACACACACACACAACGCACACACACTCACACCACACACACACACACACACACACACACTCACACTTACACACACACACACTCACACTCAACCCCACACACTGCCCCGACACACACACACACCACACTCACACCCGCACAGCTCACACACACCACACAACCCACAACAAAACACACACACGCACACACACACCGCAACACACTCCCTCACACACACACCCAATATTTAAAAACTGAACAAAACCTGGCGAGCTGAACTGCTTCTGTCTGTATAGTGAGCCTGCTGACTGATTTCGAGGCTGATTTGAGATGTTTTATGTTCCACACAAACAGATTTAAAACAGACTGAACAGAACTAAGTGTGAACGGTGAACAGTCTCTAAAATCCTTGTATCGTTAAGGTTGAAAAGCAGATGTACGCACGCTTCACAGCCTGGTTTAGTCTTTCCAGTGACCTTCATCTCCATCCCGGCCTTAAAGCTCATGTCCTTTATAGTGAACACCTGAGAGAGATGGAGGACAACACCATGAACGATTCAAGACATCACTCTCAGGTGGGTTTGCAATCACAATAGAATTGATAAGATAAGACACGGACACAGTTGTGAGAGGTTCACATGCTCTTTATCCTTCAGTGATGATGTACTCAGATCAAACTACTGTTTAACCTGCGATTCTGTCGATAAGTCAAGTCAAGTCAAGTCACCTTTATTTATATAGCGCTTTTAACAATACAGATTGTGACAAAGCAACTGAACAGCATTAATTAGGAAAATAGTGTCAATAATGCAAAATGACAATAGTAAACACTCATTTTTCAGTTAAAGACAGTTCATCATTGAATTCAGTGATGCCAACATCCAGCTCAGTTTAAGCTCAGATAAGAGGAACAACGTTAATAATAAACCTCTGATGATAAAGTCATGAAGAGGTGAACAGGAAGACCCAGTGAGCAAACATTGATCCATTTAATCCAACATTCAGACCCTGAAACAACACGTTTTTCTGACTGATTGATGGATACGGAGTGAGGCGAATGCTGGAGACTTTGAAGAAAATCAAATATCAGTTTGATTTGTGTCACATTCCCAGATGCTATTCTATAGTTTAGATGGCTTTGTTATATGTGTACACTCTACTTTAAAAAAATGCTGGGTTGTTTCAACCCAACTTTGGGGTCAAATATGGACTAACCCAACCGTTGGGTTCATTTTTACATTAAATTTTTACTAATTTGAGCCAAAGTTGGGTTGAAACAACCCAGCATTTTTTATAGCGTAGTCGTTTGTAGAGAGATTCAGCTGTACGGCTTGGAGAAAAGTATTTTGTGGCTATTTTTCATGCCTTGAAATCATGAAATTAGATGATAGCATCAGCTCATGCTGTTGATTCAACACGACATCACAAACGCTCGGAGCAACACAAATAGAATAGAATAGAATACAGAGCCAGTGAAAGGAAGTGATGTCACTCACCATCCTGTTGAGTTGGTGGAGCTGCAGCTGTGTGTCTTTGTTCACCTGCCGCCCCTCATTATAAACCCAGGAGGCAGATCCAGAAACTCCAGCCAATAGGAGCAGAGCAGAGCGGCGAGGCTGAGCCAATCACACTCACTGACCGAATCAATATCGCGGTTATCTTTGAGATACCATCATGAGTAGACTTATTGATTTCGTCTCAGTGGCCCAAAGAAACTTGACATTATCACAGCACTGTTCGACGGTCCACACATCTTTAAAGAGCTTATTTTCATACAAACAGATGTTCAGAATGTTTTTTGGGAATCTACACAATGAAATAAAAGTTTTGATTCAGCTAATGGAGATTTTTGTCCAGAAACAGGAATCTGCTGCTGTGGTGACGTGTTATACTCCGTCTCTAATCATCACTGAGCTAATTGCAGATTAATTACGTGCACATTTCCAGTTTCATTTGTCACACTGCAGGCCCATTTAAAATGAACCAGTGAAGACAACAAATGATTACATTATTAAAATCTGATGTATAATTTCCCTCACCTAAAATCTTGATGCTGATTGTTGTTTCAGTGGTGGTTGCAGTCAAATGTTGGGTTTCTTCTGTCGTCAGTAGTTTTGATTTCTGTCAGCTGTTTCATTGTAGAGGATTTGGCTTGCTGCGGTAGTGTGTTGATGGTGTTACCGCTTTGTTTTGATTTTTTATAGTATGCTGTTTTATGTAATAAAAAATAATTTAGTTCAGTTAGAGACCATTTTCTAAGGTGATTCGTGACGGTGGGGGTTTTTTTTTTTTTAACATTGCGTATGTATTTGGTTCCACAGTGTTTGCTGATTTTCAGGGGAGACCGGGAGGGATGGTGTCAAAAACTTTTCTTAAATTTGTCTGTATCTTGGAATTCTTTTAAGCCAGTGTGTTCAAAATGTGATTCAAACTAGTTACAAGTGTCTGCTATTAAATGATGCAGCCGTTATCTTTGCAGCACAAACAGAAAATGCACGGTTTAGTTTCAAACACGAGGGGTTGAAAATGTACAATGCACCCCACCATAGTCTGAGTTGTAGCAGTGTAATCATACCCTTGGGGTGAGGATTAACTTATGCAATAACGGATTATGACAAAATGGATTGGAAAAGCTTTTTATTTCAACACTGACTTTCAACCTAATTTTGTGTGTGTTTGTGTGTGTGTGTGTCTCTCTGTGTGTTTGTGTGTGTGTGATGTGTGTGTGTGTGGTGTGATGTGTTTGTGTTTGTGTGTGTGTGTGCGTGTGTTTGTTTTGGTTGTGTGTGTGTGTGTGTGTTTGATTTTGTGTGTGTGTGTGTGTGGGCTGTGTGTGTGGTGTGTGCGTGTGTGGTGTGTGTGTTGTGGTGTGGTTTGTGTGTGTGTGTGGTGTGTGTGTGTGTGTGTTGGTTCTGTGTGTGCGTGTGTTTGTGTGTGTGGTGGGGTGTTTGTGTGGGTGTGTGTGTGGTGTTGTGTTTGTGTGTGTGTGGTGTGTGTGTGCGTGAGTGTGTGTGTGTGTGTGTGTGTGTGTGTTTGTGTGTGTGTGTGTGTGTGTTTGGTGTGATGTTTGGCTGTGTGTGTGTAGTGTGGTGTTGTTGTGTGTGCGGTGTTGTGTGTGTGGTCTTGTGTGTTGTGTGTGTGTGTCAGATGTGGTTTGATGTGTGTGTGTGTGTGTGGACGTGAGAGAGAGAGTGTGTGTTGTGAGATGTGTGGGTGGTGCGTGTGTTTGGTGTTGTTGTGTGTGTTTGACTGGGTTTGTGTTGTGTGGAGCTGTGGGTCGTGCTAATGGGTGTTTGTGGTGTGTGTGTGTGAGTGTGGTGGTGGTGTGGGTGGTGTTGTGTTGATTTTTGTTTGTGTGTGTGTGTGTGTGCATGTTTGTTAATGTCACTCATAGTAATTGGCCATAATAAAATTGAACTTGAACACTTGAACATTGAGAGTACACCCCTTGGTTTGTCTTTCTCTTCCAAGACCTAGGCATCTGAGTTAGTTGTCTTGCTGTTACAACTAACCCAGAGTCTTGTAGCCATGAACTAGCTCACCTAACAGCTAACAGCCAAAACATTAATAGCACAAACAACTTGCATGACAAATATCTACACAGACTCACAATAAACATAATTTAACTTTGATGAGTTCAACTACAAAGCAAGGACTGCCATCACAAAAATAAATGAAGTATAAAAAGCTACTTTCTTACCTCAAATTGAGTTTTTCTAAGCTGCTGTGTTTGCCACGGGGCTCTACTTCCTCACATGAGGAATAAGGACTAAACTGAGAGTGTGTGAAGTGAATTAGGAGATTTCTTACTTGTTCCTTATTTGAGAAACTGGAAGTGTACAACAATCCCTAGGCTCTCCTATATACTATATTTAAACTCTGTGTAATTTATTTGTTTTATATTGGGCTATAGCATGGTGTATTTTTTATTTGTTTTGTTAATAAAAGTTCTATGTTTAATATAAGTGAGTTTGTTGTTGTCCAGTCAAGCAATTGATGCAGAATTGCCGCTAATGTGAAAGTGAAAGTAAAATGCACACAGGCATTTCTAAGTTAGGCTATTTAAAAGGAATGAGAGCGAGGAAAAGAGGAAACTCCAACAAACCCCACGCCTGGTGATAGCTGTATTACTGCTGTTGTCACACGTCGATTAACCGGTGGGAACATTTCCTCACCGTATAGAGGAGGATCAGCGAATGTGTTTTCTCTCAGTCAGTCACGCGATCACTGATCTTTAGTCCTGATCATTCAGCTGGACTTAATGAAATATTTCACATGGAGAACAGCAGCGCTCTGGATATGATCTGTAACAGCAGTGGGATCGATCCATAACCTTCATCTGAAGACTCCTCTGAATGTCTCGCAGACAGGTATGTTTACTTACGATCACAGTTATCGTTTATATGTACTGTGCCTTTAAGACACAACTACTTAGTTTGTGCAATTTTTGATTATTTTTTGCATTTTGCTTATGGATTATTATAAATTGTGTGTAGAATTAAATGCAAAACATGATTTTCATACTTAGTATTTGTGTCTTGATTTCCAGAACAAATATCTAAATGTTCCTAAATCAAGATACATTTACTTTAGAAGCAAAATTACACAAGATACTTGTTTTCTGAAAAATTATCAAAATTAAGTGAGTTTATACCTTAAGCAAGAAAAAATATCTGCCAAAACTAAACAGCAAAAATCACTTAATGTTATTTATTTATTAAAGAAGTAATTTGTGTCTTGAAGTAGGAATGGTTAGACAGTTTTTACTAGAAAATAAGATAAAAACACAGAGGAAGAGAATCATTGAAAGGGAAAATTAATTTGTTGAAATTCAGAAAAAACACAGAAACATTTACATTTGTAACTTTTTCTGGTACTTCTGCTGTTCTTCAGCTTCCACAGAGAATTAGTGGATCTCAGCTAAATGAGTTGTGTTTTCTGACCAGCTTTATTGCTGTTCTTCATCAGTTCTTTACAAAGTGCAAAGGCTACAAACTCAGCTGTATCATCAACATTCACAGTTACAACATGCTTCAGTCATAACTCACTTTTTGCATATGTTCTTATTCATTATGGTTGTCTGCATTTATCTTGTATATGAAGTGCAGGCAGCATAACTGTAAAATAACTGTACACTCAAAGACATGTTTAATTTATCGTTTGTAGCAGATGTTAATATGACATAGTATAAGCCCAAAACAAAAGACAAACATTCATCTGCTATGATGGTTAACTTAAAACTAACTAGGATTTCTAACCAGGCCTCAGACAGAACAACAAAAAGCAGTCAGTCAATGGACTGGGTCTGAGGTCCAGTGAGGGTCACGTTACACGTGTTTAGTTTCTCACTGAAAGCAGAAGTGAGTCCATGTGCAGAGGAAGAGCTCAATGCTTTCATCATGAACAGGAAGTGAGTGAGTGCTTTGTGTTTTGTCGTGAGTATTTGTAGAAAGTGTGAGTGTGTGTGTGTGTGAGATTGTGTGTGTGTGTGCAGTGAGTGTGTGTGTGTGTGTGTGTGTGTGTGTGTGTGTGAGTATGTGAGAGAGTGAGTGTGTGTGTGTGTGCGAGAGAGAGTGTGTGTGAGTGAGTGAGTGAGTGAGTGAGTGTGTGTGTGTGTGTGTGTGTGATGATTGTGTGTGTGTGTGTGAGAGAGTGTGTGTGTGTGTGTGTGAGAGAGAGTGTGTGTGAGTGAGGGAGTGTGAGTGTGTGTGTGTGTGTGTGTGAGTGTGATTGAGTCAGTGTGTGTGGTGTTGTGAGAGTGAGTGTTGAGTGAGTGTGTGTGTATGGTGGTGTGTGGGTGTGAGTGATTGGAGTGTGTGTGTGTGTGTGTGTGTGTGTGTGTGTGTGCGTGTGTTTTTGTGACAAATGAGGACACAAATTTGTATAATGGCATGGGTATGACATAGGTATTACAAGAAGGTTAGAAGGTTACTTTTCAGGACATTACCCCCATGTCCCCACTTTTCAAAACGCAAATCACACAGAATGGAGTGTATTGAAAAACTGAAATAGCACAAAGTCTCCTGTAAAGGGTAGGTTTAGGGGTAGGGTTGGTGTAGGGCATACGGTCTGTACAGTATAAAAACCATTACGCCTATGGAGAGTCCTCACTTTTCACAAAAAACAAACCTGTGTGTGTGTGTGAGTGTGTGTGAGTGTGTGTGTGTGTGTGGGTGTGTGAGAGTGTGTGTGTGTGTGTGTTTTTTTTTGTGTTTGTGTGTGTGTGTGTGTCTGAGAGTGAGTGTGTGTGTCTGAGAGTGAGTGTGTGTGTCTGAGAGTGAGTGTGTGTCTTCTGGAGAATCCTGAGAAACAGCGGGATGAGTTAAAAATCAGGAAATGATGCAGAACTCTAGAAATCATTAGCTCAGGTCTGATGTGTTTGCTCACGGGGTCAAAGTGCAGAGCTAAAAGTTTGTCTCTACAGCTGTGGCTTTAACTTCTGGACGTATATAAGAGATTTGTGAAGCGTGATTGCTCTGAATCTGGTGCTGATAATGGAGAGCGTGCAGCAGACGATCACGAGGGTCTCGCAGGAGCTGAACTGTAGTCCCACGTCCCGCAGGCTGGCAGAACATCTGGACCGACACGATGAGCTGCAGAAGCTGCGCCAGGAGTTCCTCGTGCCCAAAATATCAGACCTGCCGCCGTGTGAGTGACGCTTTATGACCCGACATGTATCACAGCATGACATATGACTCAAATTATATCAGCATGATTGAGTGTTTGCTCAAGTTCATATATCATCTGATTTCTCATCTGTTTTTAGCGGATTTGTCACTTGTGGACGGTTCTGAAGATTGTGTTTATTTTGCTGGGAATTCACTGGGTCTCCAGCCGAAAAACACCAAAAAATACATCGAAGAGGAGCTGGAGAAATGGGCCACAATGTGAGTCATCTGTCTTGATTTATCAAATGCTGAATCAGTTTCAGAAAAATATATCATCAATATCAAATAAAATGTTTCTGGCTTTTGGATGTCATTTTAGTTAACTTTTCTATATTTCTATATTTGTTTTGTAAAATAAAACACTTTTTTTCCCTTAATCATAATGTAATTTGAATTTAAATTCCATTATTTATTATATGTTTGATTTTATATTTAAATTTCAGGCTTTAGATGGCATTTTGGTGAATGTATTTTTCTATACACGTTGCTTATTAGAAGAATAATTTCCTTAATTGTTTTGTTAAAATATATTTATTTTCTAAATCATAAATTAATTTTTATATATTATTTATTTCATTTTCTATTTATATTTCAGGCTTTAGGATGGCATTTTGGTATCTGTATTTTTCCATACATTTTGATTAGTAGAAGCTTGTTTTCTATATTTATTATCTTGTTAAATAAAATAAAAAGTTTTACATTTTATTTCATTTCATTTCATTTTATCCAAAAATAAATTTCACAGCCCAAAAAAAAATAAAATAAAAATTAAGGTAACTGGTAAACAGGTTCTTTACTAAAACATGTTTTTCTTTTTCCATTAAAATTACAAAAAAAATTGTTGTAGTGACAAACACTGTTAAAAGCAGTTCCCTTTAGATTTAGGAAATCCCATAATACTGCAGTGACCCGTAACCACATGTTGTTTCCAGTGGAGTCCATGGCCACCTGAAGGGGTCGCGACCTTGGGCCTGGGCCGAAGAGACCCTGGAGGAGCTGATGGCAAAGATCGTTGGTAATTAAGAGCTTCCTAACTAAGAGTTTGATATTGAGTTGTGTGTTGACCGGTCACAGTCACGTCCAGTATGAGAATGTGAATGAATAAATGAGGTTCATGGGGAACATTTGCTTTTCATATTTCTATGGGATGTGAACACAGAGAGAAGCCATACGTCTGTCTGTAGATAGAGTGTGTGAAGTTAACAGGGTAAACAGGGTAAACGGGGTAAAGAGAGGACTTTACTCCCAGATGTAATCCCTGGAGCTCCTGATTTAGCCAGACTGCTTTTATGGACGTGTGTATTTGTATATGAGTGTGTGAATCTTTATATAGGTGCTAAACCTGAGGAAGTGGCTCTGATGAATGGACTGACAGTCAATCTGCATCTTCTGATGGTAAAAAAACAGTCTCAAAAACATTTGCAAATATTTTTTCTGCATGTTGATTTTTAAATATTTCCCTTTTTTATGCCCCTCTCAGCTTTCCTTCTACAAGCCGACTCCAAAACGCTATAAGATTCTTCTAGAAGACAAGGCCTTTCCATCAGACCATGTATGTATACCTAAATTAATGCTATCATTATTTTGATGTGAACATTAGGGTACAACGGGGCTAAAGGCCCACACAGTAAAAAATGACCGTGAATTTAACGGTAAAAGACTGTAAAAATGCTACAGTAAAAACCTGTTAAATGGTTAACAGTAAATTCCACTACGATATACGGTGAAAAACTGTAAGTAATCTATTAATTATCATGTTAATAACTTCGCGCCTTTAGCCCCAACAGCAGGGGCGCTTTTTACCCCAAATACCATACTTTTACATATTCGTTCGTTATTTAAAAACTGTTGCTTTAATTATCTTAAACAAAACTGAAAATCATAAAGAAAACCTTTGTCTCAAAATATATGCATTAATTTGAGCGATTCTCATTTGCTACTTAAATCTACAACATTTTTAAAAATATAAAATATTAGATCAAGTAAGCACAGAATCAACTTTGCACTGCTGCGCGCGATCGCATCAAGGATCAGACAAATATACAGGTGCATCTTGAAAAGCGGATGTTTTGGAAAGTGCTACGCCACGTTTTTGTGCCGTCTAGTGGTTTAGATGAAAATAATATCAAAGGCATCTGTAGCCCCGCTTGTACCTTACTGGATAAGTTCATACTGGGCCTGGTAAGGTTAAGCCTTAAATATGACGCGTGTTTTTTTTGGTGTTAAATGGTTTGCAGTAGCCATTGATCCAGATCCGGCTGAGAGGACAGGACGTGACCGACAGCATGCTGATCATTACACCCAGACAGGTAATGACATCACTTCCTCTCAGTGTGGGCAGTGTGACAGGAAGTGCTCTGTGAGCGTGTGGATTGGCTGTTTCAGGGTGAAGACACCATCAGGACGGAGGACATCGTGTCGGTCATCGAGCGGGAGGGCGACGCCATGGCTCTGGTCATGCTCAGCGGCGTTCAGTATTACACCGGTCAGCTGTTCGACATGGAGGCCATTACCAGAGCAGGACACGCCAAGGTGAATCTGTCATGGACCGCAGTGAAATGTCATTAGAACACTAACAAAATCAGAATGTCACTTTTATACTAACATGACATCAGAGATTAAGTGATTATATTTGCTTCTGTCGAGACACATATGAGTATGATTTCAACTTCAATTAAAAAACAACAACCAAACTTGACTACCCATAATCCAGAAAAGAGATCCACCAATCAGTAAAGTTCCTGTTACCATGGAAACGGGAAGTGCAACAGGCTCAGTAGGGACCGTTCACTCATACTGGGGTTAGGGTTTCATAGAGGTGGATGATTTCTGGTAAATTTGTGGAAAGATTCCAGGATTTCTTTGGAAACTTTCGGAATTTTTTTTGACATTTTGGGAAAGTTTCAGGAAATTTATCAGAAATGCTTTGCCTCTTTGCAACCCAAATTGGGGTTGATGTAATTGATTTATAGATGCATAAGAAGTTTGACCTCTGATCTGTTTGTCTGAATATTTTGAAAAAAAAAAACATTTTAAAGAGAGTCAAATATTGTAAATACATTTGTGAATTGACAGCATCCTTAACTGTGCTTCAAGGGATGAGTAGTTCAGTTAAACAATGAAATTATTACTAAATTACACAATCTTTCAAACATTTTTATGCAAAGTTTGCAATGTTAGTTGCTTTTGTTCATGGCTCAATCAATGATCTTCAAATATTTTACACAGAATGTGTGTGTGTGTGTGTATGTGTGTGTGTGTGTGTGTGTGTGTGTGTGTGTGTGTGTGTGTGTGTGTGTGTGTGTGTGTGTGTGTGTGTGTGTGTGTGTGTGTGTGTGTGTGCGTGTGTGTGGGGGTGTGTGTGTGTGTATAGAGGTGTGTGTGTAGAGGTGTGTGTGTGTAGGTGTGTGTGTGTTATGGTGAGTGTGTGTGTGTGTTGTAGTGAGGTGGGTGTGTGTGTGCGGTGTGTGTGTGTGTGTGTGTGTGTGAGTGTGAGTGTGTGTGTGTGTGTGTGTGTGTGTGTGTGTGTGTGTGTGTGTGTGTGTGTGAATGTGAATGTGAGTGTGTAGTGTGTGTGTGTGTGAGAATGTGAATGGAGTGGTGTGTGTTGTGAGTGTGTGTGTGTTCAGGGGTGTTGGTAGGATTTGATTGTGCACACGCCGTAGGAAACGCAGAACTGCAATTCACGGACTGGAATGTGGATTTTGCGGGCTGGTGCTCTTATCAGGTATAACAGTGTCAGTGTTGTGTTTGTTCATTAATTACATTTTATATTCATGTTGTAAAATTAGGTTGAATATATGGTGGCACGTGTAGTGGTGTGTAGTGTGGTTTTTTATTCAGTATGTTGAAATCAGGGGCGGTGTCTGGCTGGAGCTTATATTACATGAGAAACCGCTCACCAGGTCAAAAACCACGTGAGTACACACACACACACACACACCACACACACACACACACCACACAAACACACACACACACCACACACACACACCAACAACACCACTCTCACACACACACACACACACACAAACACGGCACGCTCTATAACACGCTTACAGATGAAATAAAGCACATGAGATGCTCATGCAGTGTGTGTGTGTGTGTGTATCTGTCTGTGTGTGTGTGTCAGTCTGCTGGGCTGGTGGGGACACAACATGAAGACCAGATTCCTCATGAACAACGGTATGAGAATCCTGCTGGAATATCAGTCACTAACACAGACATGATGATGATCACTGTAAGTTTTGAGGGAACTCACGGCCTGCTCTCTGCTGACATCCTGTGGACACCCATGTAGTTGCATTACACTCTGCAAAGCAGCTTTAGATGTTGTAGATGCTTTTAGATATAGATGTTTGTCAAAATTCAGTCCCAGTATATCTGAAATATATATATAAAAAAAAAAAACTTGAATGTTGATGGATGAATATTCATGCAGAAATGGAGCTTCAGCCTGGTGTTAATGGATTCCGTCTGTCCAATCAGCCTGTTTTACTGGTGTGTCCACTACAGGCCAGTCTAGAGGTCAGACATCACACAGCACACTCAGAAAAACATACCGACAACCATCATACAACATTGTACAACATACTGACAACAATTTATTTACAACCATCGTACAACATACCGTCAACCATTGTACAACATACCAAAAAACGTTGTAAAACATACGACAACCATTATGCAACATACCATCAACAATCGTTCAACTTACCGAAAACCATCGTACAACATACCAACAGACATTATACAACATCAGAAAAATTGCTCAAGTAACTTACAGTAACTCAAGATACTCAAGTTGCATAAAGTTTTGTTTACGTTGTTTACTTTTTTGTGAACATTTCTGTATGTTTTATATTCGTGGTGTTATAAAATCACAAATTATCAACTAAAAAATGATAAACTGATAAACATTACCCCATCAGGAAAGTCATTATTTATATCACTGATTATATACAGAATTCTAAACGTCGAGGTCATCATAACTCATGAAGGTGAATATATTCTCATTCTTTATTCCGTCTTGTAAATCTGACACACTGATTTTCTGTTGCCCAGATTTTTAACCGGACGAGCATGAAGGATCTGAGGAGGAAGTCAGTGCTGCTGACGGGGTATCTGGAGTATCTGATCAGACATTACTACACCAAAGACCCGTCAGACCCCGACAGACCCTCGGTTCACATCTTCACGCCCTCTGACCCCGAGCAGAGAGGCTGCCAGCTGTCTCTGTGCTTCTCTCGTCCAATCAGAGCCGTGTTTCAGGAGCTGGAGAAGAGAGGAGTCGCCGTACGTACCGCTTTATTTTTCTGAACATTCTGTCATCATTTACTCTCCCTCGTGTCGTTCCAAACCACGATGACTTTCCCTCATCTTTGAAGCACAAATTAAGATACTTTTAATAAATCCTGAGCGTTTTCTCTCCCTCCGTTGAAGATCCAGCTAACCAACACTTAGAAGATCCGAAAAGCTCATAAAGGCCTCGTAAAACATTATCCGTCAGAATTGAGCGGTTTGTGCAACACACAAACGTAAACAAAGGTGTGTGTTACTTTGTAGAGTCATTTACAACAGCTTCGAACGCGGCTCAGCCAATCAGAATCAAGCACCGGAACTCTCCGCTTTATAAATGTGAATTAAATCTGTTCCGCTGCTCGATTCTTATGGATTTATGCTTTTATGACGTTTTTGGATCTTGAGAGTTTTGGGACTTTCAGTGGAGGACAGAAGACTCTTACAAACATCTTAATCTGTGTTGCAAAGATGACAGAATAATGATTTTTGGGTGATCTGTCCCTTGAACTCACACCGTTGTTATGAGATCCGCCCACTTACACAATCAAAACGGTCTTTTAGAGAAGTGATCCCATAGACCTGTCGAGGACTATGTGTTGTGTGTGTTGTGTGTGTTGTGTGTGTTAGTGTGTGTTGTGTGTCTGGTGTTTCAGTGTGACATGCGAGAGCCCAATGTGCTGCGGGTCGCTCCGGTGCCGCTCTACAACTCCTTCACCGATGTTCACCGCTTTATCACTGCTCTGGGATCAGCGCTGAGCGCCAGCGGAGCCGAATAGACACATTCTATTGGTGCAACGTGAAGCATATTTATTGGCTGCTGTTGCTCTGTGAAGCTGCTCGTTAACACGACGAGAGCATAAGTGTCCATTACTGATGAATCAGTTTTATATGCAATTGTTTGCAAAATAGCCAATAAATGTTTTTCTTCACATCAGCTAATGATCTGAGGGATTTCAAAGGATTTTGTGCCATTAATCTGAATTACTGTCATAGAGTTTGTGTAGAACAGTTAAAAAATAGATTTAATATGCATGCAGAAATTAGTCTTTGTTCATCAAGCAAATAATTCCGTTCAAATGGTTTGGTTTGTACTGATATTGAAATGTAAAGTTATTTCAAAATATTAATAAAAAACTATAATAGTATCTCAAAGATTCTAAAATACTTGTTTTCATTTAGTTTAACCTGATGTACTAAAATAACTAAAACTGACAAAAACTACATAACGACATATCAATGTGAAAAATATCAAAAATTATAAAAATAAAAAAATTAAAGACAACAAAATTACTAAAAATTTAAATTACATGAAAATTGGAAAACGAATTCAAGGTATTAATACAAAAAACTATAATAATATCTGAATTATACTAAAATACTCATTTTAATTTAGTTTAACTTGATGTACTGAAAATAACTAAAACTGAATAAATACTATATAGACATTTAAAAACAAACAAAAAAAAATTGACAAAAAATAACATGAAAAGCAAAAATATAAAAACATTCAAATGATTAACACTTCAAATTATTGCACTTCATTCACTGATCCAGCCGCTTCCAGACAGAATACTGCAGATTAAATATTCACTCGCACTCCGTCCTCTCCCCCGTTCGCTTTTATCATCTTCGGACACGCTCAGCCGAGGCCCAGCATGGGGAGGTGAGGTGCATTATGGGATGCGCTGTTGACGGATGTGTCTGGTCTGTAGTCGCACAGCTCACTGCGTTTGCCCGAGTCGCTCCGGCCCAATTAGGAGAGACGATCTTACACGTGTTCCCGCGGCCCGATGCGCGCCGACACTCTTTCTGCACTATTACCTTGACTGATGCCTCCTCCTCAATTAGATGTAATTGGCATATCAATATGCAGGAGTTAAATGGATTAACCTTCTTTAGAGTAACGAGCAGCCTCCTCCGTCTGCGTCCAGGATATCAGCTGTCAGACAAGTACTGCTCAATACTGGGTTTAGATGTGTTAGAGCAGATTTGGTGTATGTTAGTAAATGCGACTGTGGTTTTAGGATGAGGTTTGGGTCTGTGCTGGTCTGGCTGTGATCCAGAGAGTTACTGAGAAGATTCTCAAACCTCACACGTACATCAACACTCAAGACCAGCAGAACACACAGAG
This sequence comes from Sinocyclocheilus anophthalmus, assembly GCA_018155175.1. Classification (NCBI taxonomy): domain Eukaryota; kingdom Metazoa; phylum Chordata; class Actinopteri; order Cypriniformes; family Cyprinidae; genus Sinocyclocheilus; species Sinocyclocheilus anophthalmus. Next base: position 221,887 of record JADLZN010010736.1, read on the forward strand.
ACACTGCTAGCCTTGTTTTAGGACCTGATATATTAAAATCAACATGAAATCATGTTGATGTGGGTGCTGTTGATTGGGATCAGTACAATTAAAAAAAAAACATTTATGAAAGAAGTCTCTTCTGCTCACCAAGGCTGCATTTATTTGATCCAAAATACAGTAAAAACTGAAAAAAATGTGAAATAATATTACAATTTAAAACAGCTGTTTTCTATGTGAATATATGTTAAACTGTAATGTATTTATGTGATGCACAGCTGTATTTTCAGCATCATTACTCCAGTCTTCAGTGTCACATGATACTTCAAAGATCCGATAATATTGCTGATCTGCCTGCTAGAGAACATTTGGATGTTATCATCAATGTTGAAAAACAGGTTTTGTGCTGCACGATATTTTTGTGGAAACTGTGATGCATTTTATTTTTCAGGATTCACAGATGAACAGAAAGTTCAAAAGAGAAGCATTTATTTGAAGTAGAAATCTTTTGTAACATTATAAACGTCTTTACTGTCACTTTTGAACAATTGAATGCTTCCTTGATGACTAAAAGTATTATTTCCAGGCTGCACAGGTTAGTTAATGTTAACGTTAACCCATAGTCAAATAGATAGTTTGTCAGTGATTTAGGACGCCGCTGTAGGGAATGCAGCTTATACTGTAATCTAACGCTAGTTAACTGGTTACATGTAATAAAGGCTTATAATATAACTATAATATCAAATAATGATAGATTCGACAAAGATATTTTAGCATTGGAATACATACATGATCAAATCACCACATTAGGTCAAATGTGAATGTTGATTTTGATGTATTTATCTGAATAGTTCTGTGAGGTTTGTAGACAAAGAAAGAAGGAAAGAAAGAGAGAGAAGTGTGCAGTGATCTGTTAATATGCTCCAGTGATGTGTCCCAAATCAGATAGCAAGAGCTCGTTAGCATGCGAGCTGATTTCCATTTTAACGACTCTTCTGAACCTTCAAAGAAATGAATAATTGAGAACAAATGAAATGTTTGGGATGTGTCGCTGCTGAGCACGTTTAATGTTTCATATGTTACTTCCTGACTAATGACACGTGGCGTGTTTGCTTCATGACGCTTCGAAACCTTTGCAAATCACTGGTTTTGAAGCAGGGACTTGGACTGAGCATGTAGCAAACTGACAAAGTCACGTGATTTCAGTAAACCAGGCCTCGAAATGTTTTGAAATGTCAACAGTTTGCCACTAGAGGGCGATCTGCATTGGTTATACATATATATTTATATAATGTTTAGCAAATACCTTCATTAAAACAAAAAAGAACAAGCACTGCAAATTAATAAAATAATGCATATTATACAAACACTTAATAGTTAATAGTATCTGATGATTTGTTAATTGCCTTTAATAGATTACGCACTTTCAATACAATATTTGCAAGTGCTTTGTAAAAGGTGTTTTTATGCATGTTTAGCCCGAGTTTTTTCTGCATTTACACAGTTTTGACCAGCAGGCATCACCAGCATCTGGTCGTTACGAGTAAAGCGAAATAGCTAAATATTTTGCGAAGCAATTGCTTCAACTGAATCAGCGTTTCGAAAAGGTTTGTTTCTCCCATAACGTGCACAAACACAAGCGCTTCACGCACATGCGCACTAGAAAGTTTCATCTTTTCACTTTAGTGTGTTCAACAACAGCCCGGTCCAGTGTCGCCACCTTGTGGACCAACTAATTAGTGCACAAAACAAGGCGCATGCGCGAGTTGAGCATATAGCATACGCACGGTAGATTTGTTTTCTTTATTTTTAATGACGGGGAAATACAACAAAACATATGCATGAATAAAGAACAAATGCAAACGTAAAGACTTAATATAGTATCCACATAAAGTATCATCCGTATTTTTAAGGTAATTAAGAGGCCAGTTTGTGGCTTGAATGTGCGAGACTTCCGGTTTCATCTTCCAGTTATTTTAGCTGTACAAAAACACTCCGTTATGCTGCTTGATTTTGCAAACTGTGTTTTTTTTAATCATATAATTGGACTTTTTAGTATTGTAATCGTAAACACACTAGTTTGTATAATTTACTGAGCTTTGTTATGGATGTTTACTTTTAACAGCTAATGAATCGGAAGTCTTGCACAATTGCAGGAAATTAAAATAAGATGTGCTCAGAAGGGATAGATTTTCAGTGAATGGTTTACATTTGGTTCTGTTTCTCACACAGAGCATCACATGACTTCAGAATATTTGGGATCGGCCTATAGTGCACCAGGTGTGTTCATATGCTTTTATGATGTTTTGGGGACAGATATGACTGTTGTTGTGTGGAAAAGATTCTTATTTGAACAAATAACCTCACTCAGGTTTGTGCGGTTATGAGGTTGAGTGTTGAAGGCCGGCCTGACGCCGCTGTGATGATCATGTGATGTGATGGGGGTCATAACCAGGTGTCTGACAGATTGTTGACACCGACACCGAAACATCTCAAACTATTTTTATCTGCCCGTGTGTTTGGCTCCAAGCGACTTCAGACTGACCGATCACAAGAAACATCCGGAGCTCACACGCCTGCTGAGCCGAAGGTGCGTCTGTGTGTGTGTGTGTGTGTGTGTGTTTCTCTGGAGAGGGCTTATTCTCTGTTATTAATTTCCGCTACATGTGTCTGCTGTTTTTGATCACTGCGTTTGCTGTGTTTTTTTTGTGTTTTACCTTGTCATCCTGAGACACAGATCAAAAGACATGCTGAAATAAAACCAGTCCGTGCCCTTGCGCTCTCTCTCTCTCTCTCTCTCTCTCACACACACACACACACCCACACACCCACACACACCCACACACACAAACCACGACAGACAGACAGACAGACAGACCGACAGACAGACAGACACACACACACAAACACACACACATGCAGCCACACACACACACACCACACACACACACACACACACACACACCACCCACACACACACACACACACACACACACACACACACAACACACCACACACACAACACACCACACACACACACAGACACACACACACCCACACCACACACGGCCTGTCAAAGGTGCCTAAAAAGTGCAGTGAGTGTCCAGCAGGGGTCAGAACAGCACCATTAATCTGCTGCTCTGCTTCAGTTCTGATGCTTCATCCTGAGATCTTCAACACGATTCATGTTCATATTTCAGATGTTCTGAAACCAGCCTTCTATCAGTAGATCTGCTCGTGTTAAATCATCTTCTTTAGCTGTTCTGGAAATCAGCGTTCATGTATTTTCTGGTGTTTGTAGCTCAGAATGACCAACTTACTGCATCATATTAGAGGAGAGCGGGGCTAGTTGTCACATATTATACTCTAGTGGTGTGCTTATTTTTGAAAGTCACTTTCTGCACAGACACAAACTTTAAACCTCTACAATTCTTTAAAGAATTGATTTGTTCATTTGTAAGCTGCTTTGCATAAAAATGTCTACTAAATGCACACATACAGTGCTGCATATTTTTTGTAATATGGGGTAAGCTGTTAACTAAACAGCATATAATTGGCTTTACAGCTAAATTCAAACAACAGTTAAGATACGTAAAATAAAATTAATGAAACAGAAGTTCTAAGCAGTTAATTAAAACGACATATAAATGTATCAGATAAGCAACTTTCCCAGAACTTACATTTATGTAAACTTATGTAGCAGATCTATGCAGGTGGAGCTGGGGATGGTGGAGGGTTTCAGAAGCGCGCTGCAAATGCTACAGCAGCACAAGCCGAGTATTTTGAATGTTGCACAGCAAGCTCATTGGCTGCTGATGTGAAAAGAACCAATCAGCTGCGCCATGTGAATAATGATGTGATTACATCAGATTGAGTTAGAACCCATCTGGAGTTTCATGACTGAACTTTGTATTATTATCAGTATTATTTCTGATCGGCTCCTCTGCCTGTCTCACTCTCTCTTCTCGCCCGTCTCTCTCTCCTGCTGGTCAGATAAACTCAGTCTGTCTCTCTGCATCCAGTGAGACAGTTTCAGTGCTGTCACATGTCCAAGCCTGCCAGCCAATCCGTGACCCCGGAACCGCTCTGACATCACGCATCAGCCCGTGAAGCGTGCGGCGGAGACGCATGTGTTTGTGACCTATATCACAGAGGTATCTGTGACCGGCCATATGCAGCGTGTTTAATAACATGAGACAGATCCTCCTCCTGCAGTGCTGCATCTGTGTGCTTCGGTAAAAGAGCTTTCAGAAGAAATATCGTAATCTTGGGCGCAGGCCGCTGTAGGGGTGGAGGGATTGTCAGAGTTCATCTCTGCCTCCTCACGTGATTCCTCGGGAGAAACGCCCACCGTCCAGCTCTGGCACTTCTGGAAATTACGGGATTTTTCTTGTGCGTGACTCTGTCACCTTGCCTTAAACACACAGGGAACGAGAGCCGCAGATGAGAGAGGAACAGGCTGTTTCTGGTGCTGTAATGCAGAACGTGGCCTCAGGTGATTCGAGATGGTTTGTGCGTCTGGTCAATGGATGAGCTCTCCAACATTCATCTGACCCTCAGGAAACGTCTCCAGTTATCCGCTGCATATGAGAGTCATTTCTCCTGCGCTCCTGGGCTTCACGACACTGAGATGTTTGTAGATGGTCATGGTTTCAGTACGTTTCCAACTCGGCCTGAGTTGCAGATTATAAAAGTATTTCTATAGAACATTTTTCAGAAATCTGATCAGACACTTTATTAATACTTGATTATTACACAAAAAGGATGTCGGTAGAGTTAATGTTGTTGCAGCGAGGCACTGAAACTTGAAGTTCATTTTCATATTTTCAGTCTTTTTTATTTTCAATTTTTTTTTTATATCATTGATTTGTGTAATTTGGACAAAATGTAGAGAGGCACAAAACCACCAAACACCGTAAATCTCACAGATTTTTTTTTTTTTTTTTTTTATCATTATGCAAAAATGATCAAAATTTTGTACACACATACAGTGGGTACGAAAGTATTCAGACCCCCTTAAATTTTTCACTATTTGTTATATTGCAGCCATTTGCTAAAATCATTTAAGTTAATTTTTTTTCCTCATTAATGTACACACAGCACCCCATATTGACAGAAAAACACAGAATTGTTGACATGTTTGCAGATTTATTAAAAAAGAAAAAACTGAAATATCACATGGTCCTAATATCACATTCAGACCCTTTGCTCAGTATTTAGAAGAAGCACCCTTTTGATCTAATACAGCCATGAGTCTTTTTTGGGAAAGATGCAACAAGTTTTTTCACACCTGGATTTGGGGATCCTTCATTGATCCGCCATTCCTCCTTGCAGATCCTCTCCAGTTCTGTCAGGTTGGCTGTTAAACCCGTTGGTGGACAGCCATTTTTTAGGTCTCTCCAGAGATGCTCAATTGGGTTTACGTCAGGGCTCTGGCGGGCCATTCAGAACAGTCACAGAGTTGTTGTGAAGCCACTCCTACGTTATATTAGCTGTGTGCTTAGGGTCATTGTCAAGTTGGAAGGTGAACCTTCAGCCCAGTCTGAGGTCCTGAGCACTCTCTGGAGTAGGTTTTCGTCCAGGATATCCCTGTGTTTGGCCGCATTCATCTTTCCCTCGATTCGATTGCAACCAGTCGTCCTGTCCCCTGCAGCTGAAAAACACCCCCACAGCATGATGCTGCCACCACCATGCTTCACTGTTGGGACTGTATTGGACAGGTGATGAGCAGTGCCTGGTTTTCTCCACAACTACCGCTTAGAATTAAGGCCAAAAAGTTATATCTTGGTCTCATCAGACCAGAGAATCTTATTTCTCACCATCTTGGAGTCCTCCATGCGGGCTTTCATGTGTCTTGCACTGAGGAGAGACTTCCGTCGGGCCACTCTACCATAAAACCCCGACTGGTGGAGGGCTGCAGTGATGGTTGACTTTCTACAACTTCTCCCATCTCCCGACTGCATTTCTGGAGCTCAGCCACAGTGATCTTTTGGTTCTTCTTTACCTCTCTCCCCAAGGCTCTTCTCCCCCGATAGCTCAGTTTGGCCGGACGGCCAGCTCTAGGAAGGGTTCTGGTCGTCCCAAACGTCTTCCATTTAAGGATTATGGAGGCCACTGTGCTCTTAGGAACCTTAAGTGCAGCAGAAATTTTTTTGTAACCTTGGCCAGACCTGTGCCTTGCCACAATTCTGTCTCTGAGCTCTTCAGGCAGTTCCTTTGACATCATGATTCTCATTTGCTCTGACATGCAATGTGAGCTGTAAGGTCTTATATAGACAGTTGTGTGGCTTTCCTAATCAAGTCAAATCAGTATGATCAAACACAGCTGGACTCAAATTAATGTGTAGAACCATCTCAAGGATGAGCAGAAGAAATGGACAGCACCTGAGTTAAATATCTGAGTGTCACAGCAAGTGGCTGAATACTTAGGGGGGGGGGGGGGGGGGGGATCCCATTATATTTCAGTTTTTCTTTTTTATAAATCTGCAAAAATGTCAACAATTCGTTGTTTTTCTGTCAATATGGGGTGCTATATGTACATTAATGAGGGAAAAAAATTAAATTAAATGATTTTAGAAAATGGCTGCAATAACAAAGAATGAAAAATTTAAGGGGTCTGAATACTTTCCTGTACCCACTGTATACAACTCGCAGCAAGTAAAAAAACAAATAAACAATCATAATATGTAAAGTGAAACAATTCAAGCCAGGGGTAAAATTACAACAGTTTAAAGTAACAAAAAGCTTCATAGGTCTTTCTAGCTTTTTTGTTCTTAATTTGGTCTAATGTGGTACCATATTGTTTAATCTCTTTTATAAAATGTTCAAAATTTGGCTTAGCGTTAGACCATTTTTTCACATGAATGTGATGTTTTCCAAATAAAATAAAAAGTTGTGTAAGAAAGCATATCGTACTTTTGGAATCAACATTGTCCTGTACAAAAAATAAAACGACATCATACAGATTAATTTGTATATGTTCCAAACAAGCTAGAAATGAAATTAGAAACATCCAACCAAAACATTTTTGAATATATACAATCAAAAAAAAGATGAGTCACAGATTCTTTGGCATTGCTACAAAATTCACAAAAGTTTTAAATATTAAAATTAAAATGTTCAAGCAACTCCTTGACAGTGTACATTTTGTGTAACATTTTATAGGATACCGCTCTAATTTTATTATTAATAAAAAAAATATTTGTTATTGACCATACTTTTTTCTAGTTAACATTTTCATATTTAGTAGACCAAAACATTGTTGAACAAGGCAAATAATTTGTTTTTAAAATATTTCTAATATATTTGTTACTACATTTATCTATTACAATATTAATATCCCCAATAACCTATCAGAATTAATCAGATCCAATTGACAAATTATGTTGCTGCTATTTTCCCGTCAAAATGATGTCACTTCCTGGAGGATGATGTCATTGAGGCTTTTGTCATTTACAGGTGTTTTACAAAATATGGATTGAAAGTGACATAGAGAGCCTATTAATTGATTATCAGTTAAACATTGCTCACAGGAACAGTTTTTAGTTTGAAAAACATATTGTTATAGAATGAAACATTTAAGAAAAAACTATTTCTTAAAGGGACAGTTCACCCAAAGCCATCATCATTCACGCTCCCTCGTGTGTTCCTTCTGCAAAACATAAAAAGATATTTTGAAAAATGAAATATGTCCATGCAGTGAAGGTCAAAGGGGTCCGGAGTTGTTCAGACTCCAAGGTTCTTCGAAACATCTTCTGTGTTTTGCAGTAGAAAGTAGGTCATGCCGGTTTGGAACGACTTTAGGGAGAGTAAAGGATGACAGAATGATCACTTTTGGGTGAACTTTCCTTTTAATAAACTAAATAAAATCTAAAAGTCAAATATTGAATTCAGTATAGGCCGTTTATGATAAAGATGTATCCAAAAATCTGCAACAGTACATTTAATTTTATATGTGGGCCGTTGCTCATTTGAATTTATTAAATATTTAACATGAAATCACTTACGAGATGACAGTGCACTAGTAAGATTACAATAAAACAAAATAATGATTATATTATATTGTCAGTATGAATAATAGAGAGTGTCTAAAAGCGGCCGCCTGCGGAGGGCCGTGTTTCTCTCTCTCTCTCTCTCTCTCTCTCTCCCTCTCTCTCTCTCTCTCTCTCTCTCTCTCTCTCTCTCTCTCCTCTCTCTCTCCCTCTCC